>JAPFRF010000001.1:204388455-204628455 GCA_029282475.1 Phrynocephalus forsythii | reverse complement strand
GGAAGGAAGGAAGGAAGGAAGGAAGGAAGGAAGGAAGGAAGGAAGGAAGGAAGGAAGATCCAGAGTTGCCTGTTCTCGGGTGGGCTCCATGACAAGTTGCTCTAAAGCACAGTCATTCAGCAAGTCGAGAAACCCAGTTTCTCTTTCTTGCCCGGAGTTTGCTTTGGCCCAGTCAATGTGGGGATAATTGAAGTCCCCCATGATTACTATCCTGTCCCATCTTTGCTCAGAGGCTTTGAGCATTTGCATAGAAGCACCTGTACAGTGGGTCCCCCAAGAACAGCTGCTTCTTTCTTTCCCCCCTGCAGCTTTTAATTCCAGTATACAAAGTACCACATCCCATTATTCTCCCAGTGCTAGTACCTACTATGTCAGTGATGGCGAACCTTTTAGAGACCAAGTGCCCAAAATGCAATTCAAAACCCACTATTTTTTTTTTTGCAAAGTGCCAATACAGCAATTTAACCTGAATACAGGTGGCTATGAATGGGCCATGTCGGGTGCCCACAGAAAGGACTCCAATTGCCACCTTTGGCACCCATGCCATAGGTTTGCCAACACTGTACTATGTCATCACTTTGTGGTCCTTTACCCTCTCCAACCTCGTTCCATGGGGATGAGGTGTTCCGAACCAGATGCCACTCAGCTCCTGTCGGCTTTCCCCCAGTTATCAGTTTAAAAGCTGCTCTGCAGCCTTTTTGAGGTTGAGTGCCAGCAATCTGGTCCCATCATGATTCAAGTGCAACCCATCCCTCCTGAACAGGTTTGGCTTGTCCCAAAATGTTCTCCAGTTCCTGACAAATCTGAAGCCCTCCTCTCAATACCATTGCTTCATCCACACATGGAGGCTTCTGAGCCCTGCCTGTCTGGAGGGTCCTGCACAAGGAACAGGTAACACTTCTGAAAATGCTACCTTGGATGTCTGGGACTTCAATCTTCTTCCTAACAACCTGAATTTGGCTTCCAGGACTGATCACTTGGCCTTCCTAACATCATTGGTACCAACATGTACCATGTCCACTGGCTCCTTCCCAGTTCTCTCTGACAAGCTATCTAGATTTCTCATGATGTCTGCAACCTTTGCACCTGGCAGGCAAGTGACCATACGGTTATCATGCTCATCACAAATCCATCCATCTGTATTTCTAATAATTGAATCCCCTAGTACAAGGAGCCTCTCTCCTGCAGCCTGTTCATCTACATCAGTGGTTCTCAACCTGTGTGTCCCCAGTTGTTCTGGACTGCAACTCCCAGAAGCCTCCACCACTCGCTGTGCTGGAAGGGATTTCTGGGAGTTGCAGTCCAGGAACATCTGGGGACCCGCAGGTTGAGAACCACTGATCTACATGTACCCAATTCTGTATCTCATCAAGTATGATGAGGAAGAGATCCTCAGGTGGAACCAGTTGTTCCTCTGTGCATTCGTCAGGAGGTGTGATGAGGGAAAGAGCCTCCCAGTGGTTCTGTAATTTGAGACTCTCTGAGCGATACCTTGGCCTTCCACTCCTTTGAGTAACATTCCTCGACCCATCTACCTCCTGAGTTAATGAAGTGACTTCTTCCTCAGAAGTGTGCCCTCTCTCTTCTTGGACCTGGATAGTCTGCTCTGCTCTGTCCAAGAACAGCTCAAGCTTGTTAATTTCTTGCTGGTTAGATATGAGGGCCTCCAGCTGCTGGACCTTCTCTTCTAGTAGTGCAACCAGCTTGCACTTGCTGCAAGTGTAGTCAGTCCTCCATGTGCTTTGGCAAGATGGTAAACATGGCACAAGTGTTGCAAGTTACTACAGCTGCTCTTTCAGACTCCATTTTAACGAGTGCAGTATTTTGCACCACAAAAATCTACACTTTTACTACCTTTCTATCTCATAAGAATATTTTCTTCCTTTGTTGTTTATATGAAATCTTTAAATCAGCTCTAGGGCATCTGCTAGCAGCCCGGAAACTTACCAGCACTCACTTCTTTCTGTTTGTTTGTCTCTCTCAGCAGCAGCAGCTCTGGTTGGGATATAGATGTAGATATAGATATAGATATGGCTTACTGAGCCCAGGGCTGATATAACAGCCACCTTTCCCCTGCTCTCTCTCTTGGTGGCCTAGCCTGTTTGTGGTCTGATGAGAAGTAGTCTGTCAACCATCCTTGTTTTCCACAGCAGTGGACCAGGCTGCTAAGCAAATCTTATTTATTTATTTATTTATTTATTTGACTTTTATACCGCCCATCTAGACCAAGGGCTAATCTTGTAAGCCTGTGTGAAGGGGAGCATCATCTACACTTGGCATCCCTAAACCTATTGTCATAATTGGTGGCAGTGATTAACCAAAAGAAATCTGGGGATAATTTAAGAATCAGAAATATATAACCTGTAGTCAGCAGTATCATACAACGTTTGATGTACTTTGCTCTTGAATTACCCATATTTTCCCATCTATTGAGACACCCCCACTTTTCCAACCCAAAATGACACACAACTGCATGGTTCACTCCTTACTTCCATGTCTAAGACTACCCTCAATTTTCATTCTAACCATTTTAGACAAAAATATCGTCTTATATATGAGAAAATACTGTATTTCTCAGGAGGATATGTAATGGTTGTATGTTGTTGTGATTTTGTGCCTTTTAACTACTCCACCTAAATAACTTTATAAATGATCTGAAGTATGGAACAACAACAATTTTTCCCAACCCCAGCTCTAACCCTAGTTATGGCCCTGACACTGTCCCAAATAAGATACTTTCCTTCTTAATTTTGCAAGAAATAACTTCTGTAAATTGCTGGGGTTTTCACACAAATACACAGAATTGTTTGTGGTTTTGCAATCAACAGTCTGGTCCTGGCAAGCAAGAAGGATATTGTGAATCCTGACCTGAGAGGGCCAAGAGGAATGAGGATTCGCATCCCATCAATTTACTACCAACCATTTTGATTCAGAGGGAAATCCTTCCAAGACTGGTTTCTCTTGTTTTTGCTTCACATCACATCACCTCCCAGCTCCCAGCAGTGTTCTGGAGTGCAATGGCCCAACATTCAATCCAAATGTCCATTCTCATTAAAGGATGGCTCACTACCACCACCACCACTACCACCCCCCCTCTCAATTTGTGCTTCTTCTATTGACCAAGTTGCCCGCAGCTGCTTAGCCCAGCCTAATTCAGTTAGATCCCCTGCTCCAGATCATATGCTGGGCAATATGGTACATGCACTAGCTCCATGCCAAGTCTTTTGGGAAACACATCTCACGCTCCCCTCCAAGGTATCTCGTTGCCTAATGATCCAGACATGATGGAGGTGCTCAACACTGGACCTCTGGCCTCAGGTTAGATGTTGGGATTCTGACACGTGCCAGAGCATCTCCAGCATCCCTCCCAAATAGAGATGGGCACGAATAAAAAAATGGTGTTTCGTTTGTCGTTTGTCGTTTAGGGGGTCCGTTTCGGTTCGTTTCTGTTTTTCATGAATTTTTGCAAAAAATTCATTTTCATTTTCGTTCGTTTCGTTACCGTTTCATTTCCATTTATTTCAATTTTTTGTGATTTTTTTAGCTTTTAAAGCAGTTCAATGTATTGCTGTAACGAAAATGAAACAGACGACAAAATTTCTGGTGTTTCTGTTCGTTTCGTTTCATTTTAGAGATAAAATTCGTTTGTTGTTTCGTTGCGTAATGAAACAAAAAAACAAAAACGGAAACGGAAAAGTGTTCGTTTCGTGCCCATCTCTATTCCCAAAAGGCCAAAGTCTTTCATCATGATGGATCACTTGACGGAGCCCCTTTGCCCTCCACAGATGCTTCCCTTGAATGCTTACTCGCTGCCTTGTCCTTGGCAGCCCCGGGAATTTGAACGCAGGCTGTTGATTTGGTTTGCTTGTTTTCCAAAGTCCTTCCTTCCTTCCTTCCTTCCTTCCTTCCTTCCTTCCTTCCTTCCCTCCCTTTCACAAAGTATACATTGTTGCACCCTCAGCCTATCAATGCTATGGGGCTTTTCAACTTTTAGAAAATGAAAGACTGAGACAGAAAAAAATATAAGCATGTGCATGATTCATGTTCATGGTTCATGTGCATGAGGTGGAGAAAAAGGACAAGGGGAGGGAATTTCTTTAGGGTCATCCACTGAAGCGTAAGTACAGTTTCATGGAAGGAACAAGAGCATCCCTGCCATCAAGATGTGTCAATGGCCACCCACTGCAACAACTTTGATATGGATGAAGGACGGTTGGACAAACGCATGGAGGGCAGGGGCTATCTGGAATTTCTGTTCACGATGGTTGTAGTTATGCTTCTGCTTTCCTGATCCCCTCCCCAGGGGGCTGCATGTTGGACCTCTAGTGAACAGAAGACCAGACGAGAGAAACCTTGGTTGATTCTACGTGGCTCTTCTAGAAGTCTCATCCCAAAATGATCGGGTGAGACAAGGCATAAGAACATATGAACATCAGAATTCCCCTGCTGGATCAGGCCAAAGGCCCATCTAGCCCAGCTTCCTGTATCTCACAATGGCCCCACCAGATGTGTTTGGGAGTGCCTGAGACTAGATCTCTGTCTCCTGATCCCACTCCCCTGCATCTGGCCCTTGAAGAACCCCGGTTTTAAGCCTGGAGATGACACATCTCCCTCCATCATGGTTTGTAACCTGGGATGGACTTTTCCTCCTCCAGGAATCTGTCTAAGGCCAGGAGGAAGACTGCAAGCTTCCGCAGGTGAGAAGATGAAGGTCTACATTTAGGCAGGAAAAAAACTTCATGCCCAACGGATTAGTAGAATCCAACTTAGCAGAGCCACAGAATTATAGAAGACTGAAGTTGGCAGAGGCCTACAAGGCCATCATGTCCAAACCATCCCCCCGCTCCAGGCAGGAATCCACATCAAAGGAGATCTGCCAGATGGCTGCACAGTCTTCTCCTGAGTTCCTCCAGCGTTGGAGCTCTCACTACCTCTTGAGGTCATTGTTTCCATTGTTGCGCTGCTCTAACAGTGGAGTTTTCCCTGATATTCAACTGAAAGCTGGCAATGCTGCCAATGCATTGTTTCACATCCTGCCCTCTGGGATGATCGAGAACAGATCCCTCAGTTCTGTGATTCTACAAATGGATTATTATCAGTCAAGGATGCTTTCATAATGGGTTTCCCACTTGTTCAGATGTTTGGGCTCCATGAAGCTTGGGGTTCCTTCTAAGTCTACAGTTCTGTGGTTCTATTCATGGATGATGACATGCTTGGATTCAAAGTGAGAGGCTAAGAGCCCAGGCAAAGCTTAATAAGTGTGCCATGCAGAAAAAGCAAGATGTGTACTTAAAAGGGGGAATTGCCCAAGTCATCCTGTGAGATTCTGACAGCAAGATCATAACAGATCACCATAATGTGCCATTATTATGAACAATGAAACCCACCTCTGCTGTAAATGACTATCATTTCTGAGTCACTCGCCAAGTGATCTAGGTGGCATTTCATTCCTCTTCCCCTGCAATTTGTTTCCATGGACAACTAAGAGAGCCTAAAACCCCATATTTAGCACTTGTACGGTGAATAATCAGTATTGATTTTATGGTGAAATAATTCACTTGAAAAACTGGGCTGGCTAGGACAGCGGCGCAGGTGGAGGAAACACAGCCATGGGTTCCCCCCCCCCCAAAAAAAGTTAGAACAGCCGCCTTCCCATTCTGCAAGTTGGGGGGGTCAGGACCACCCAGGAGAACCTTGCGGCAGAGATGGGGAACATGGTCTTCCCAGTGACGCTGGACCAGATGTCCCATCATCCCCCACCATGAACCTGGAGCCCCAAGGGCATTGGAGGACAGCGATAGGTTCTGTGGTGCCAGATCACCCCATAGCCACTGAAACATCGGGGATGCCACCTGCTTTGACTGCCTTGTGATCGGTGGCTGTTCTGGGTCCAATGGGCCTTATCAAGCGGCCATTTCAACCGTCACCAGACAAATCAAGAGTACTTCACATCTCCAACAACAAGGCCAGGGCTAGCAACCCATACTTTATGGGAGTTGGGAAGGTTGTAAATGTGGGTCATTGTCCACATAATGAGCCTAATGAGACTGCTGTCCACCTAACGAGCCTATTCAGGCTATTGTCCATCTTATGAGCCTATTTCAGGCCAGGGTGACAAGAGGTCAAAGTGAACTGTAAAATGGAGGACTCACAACAAGCTTTCATCAGACTGACAAAGCTGTTTGGATGAGCAGTGGAATGTTCCAATCCCTCAAGAAAAGAAATCCAGTTGCCATGACACCTTGAAGATACAATTGGGCCTTGTTTTTCCTCTCTGGTTGTGCTTCCTCCTGCAAATCCATTATGGAAATGGAACTGAAATTATCTTTACAAGCACCTTGTGGAAATTCAGGAATGGTAGGAGCTGTCCATCCCAGTTGAGTTGAAGAGCTTGTTTCTGTTAAGGTTTATACAAAATGGATTTAGAATTGTCATATTGCAAGGGACGATGCAATTGGGGATGATGCAATTGGGGATGGTGCAAGACAGAGCAGTTTGGATATGCTCAGTTATCAAATTGCTGAGCAATGGTTGCATCAGCCACATGTATAAAAGTGAGAGAGTTTGTCCTGTATTGTGTGGGATGAGGTTGGAAGGAGCAGCACGTTACTTTGTCGGTCTGGATCCCGAGAGTTTGGACTACAGGACTGTCTTTGAGGCCTATGCCCGCCAATTTTGTTTTTGTGCTGGACTTGTATATTTTGTAAATACAGTTTATTTGGTGACGGGAATCACCGGCTGTGTTTGCGTCTTTATTTTTAGCACTGCTATCAGGCTGTTAAAGCCCACACTCTTTTACACAGTTCTCACAGTCTTCCGCTGAACCACTCTGCGACAGTTTCCAGCACCAGACGTGAGTGAAACAGGAGCGTATATGTGTGATGTTGCTGAGAATCACGCTCAAGGCTCAGGTGCAGATTGTGAAAGGTGTAGGTCTTCATGTGAGCTGGACCTCTCTGACATGATGACCCTTCTGCACATGAGAAACCCCCTTGCAGAGTCCCTCCAGGTTCCCGAGATGCGAGGCAACCCTGTGAAAGAGGTCCTGACAGGGTCCCCCTGGAATCATTTTGGATGGCAGCTACCAAGCATGAAGGAAAGCAAGGCTTTCTGGGTGGCCCCAAAGGCTGCTATCCCATGACCACTAAAAACCACTTCAAACTGCTCGAAGATGTGGTTAATAAAATTGTGTCCCCACAACCAGCGGACTATAAAAGGGGGGGGAATGTGGCCATGCCCACTTAAGTGTGACCCAGCGAGTGTTGCAAGTACCTGATCTCGAGATGATACAAAGCTTGTCTCAGTTCCAATGCGGATTTTAAACCGGTACTTGAGTCAAAACCTTTTTGTTCCGCTGTGTTGCGGTTCCTGCTCATGGGAACACAAAAGATGTGGTTATTTAAACTGCACCCGTGGAGACACAAGAACAGCGTTCTCAACCATGTGACTGGGGGGGGGGGGAATATGCATTTTACTTTGATCCGGATTTTCTGGCCATGGGATAGCAGCCTTAAAAAGAGGTCTCTTGGCTCTTGTGCAGAATCAAAACAATCTCAGAACAGTTGACTTTGGCCTCTTTGTTTGCTTGATTGTTTTTGGCTGCATGTCTCCACAATCCAAGATTGTTGTTCAGTGAGGACCAGAAAAATTGCAAGCATTTGGTGCCTCTGAATTTTTCCCAGGATGTTGGTTTCATTTGCAGCACAACACTGCACAGGAGATGCATATTAAAGAAAATGCTCTGTTGCAAACGTCCTTCTTCTGTGAGAAAACCATCCTAAACTATTTATTTAGTTAGTTATTTAAAGGCCACTCTTTCAATGCATTTACATGCATTAGATTCAGATCAGCCTCATTGGCTGGAAGTAGAAAAGTTCTAACATACCTTGCATTGATATGTAGATGTTTATGTTGTAACTTACAAATGGATTAAAAATGTCCCCTGCACTGAAGGGTGGTTCTCCAAGATTTGTATAATTAATATGTGCAATTTTCCTAGACACTCTTTTTTTTTTTTGGGGGGGGGGGGGCATTTAAAAAATACTGACCTTGGCCTACAAAGCACTGTACGACCTCAAAGCTCGGGTGTTAAGGTAATCAGGAGAAGCCTTTCTCTCCATCCCGCCACCCTCACAGGTACATCTCGTGGGAACCCATGAAAGGGCCTTCATGGCTGCTGCACCCAGACTCTGGAACTCCCTCCCACTGGAGGCCAGGACTGCCTCAAAGACCTTTCTCTTCAGGCAAGCTTTCCCTGAATGATGGTTTACCAATTATGTGACTTTTATATGAATCAATAGGTTCACATAGGTATTGTGTTTATAACTACTTATAACCTTGTAGCTGCTTTAATGTAAAGTTGTCTATGAATGCTGAAAGATATCCCTCAATTCCCTGTTCTCAAATACCTGAACATGTCTTAATTGGAAAGCATATTATCCCGAGTCATTACTGTAAGCCACCTTGGGTCCTTTTCCAAGGGGAAAGGTGGGGTAAAAAAATTCTAAAATAAATAAATAAATAAACGATCGATTTTCAATTCTCAGAATGATCCAAGAGTGGCCAAGAATTTAAACCCCTCCTTGTAGCCAAAGCACATGTTGTTGGTCTTTATGAAATATAACCATGGCAGCCTGGACTTTTAAAACCTTTCCCCCCTTCCCCATGCCCCAGGCTCCAGCTGATTGGCGCTGGGGTGGGGAAATAAAGTTTTTTTCTTCCCCACCCCAGGGCCAATCAGCTGGAGCCCCAGCATGGCGCACCGCTCCCCTACGGGGGGGGGGGAATGTTAAAATGCCTTTCATGTTGCTCTGTACTGCGGTCCTGTGATATAGCAGGAGTACAGTATATGAACTGCAAAAGGGTGGGGAAACCACTATATTTAAAGAAATCAGATTTCCTTCCCCTGAGGAGACCTTTCCAGCCAGAAAGTCATCCTATAGAGCCCAGAGGATTTTTTTCTTACCCTTTTGGCCTTGGACTGAGAAGTTCACGGGGCCTCTAATAAGCCTTCTTCCCCAGAGCAATCCCCGGAGCCCCAAAGATGCCCGGGGCTTTACCCTATGCACTTTCCTCCCCGCCCTGACCACTGACCTGGCTGACAGCTCTGTAACCCGAACTCGTCTCCTCAGAGACAGCAGGGTGTCGGCGTGCACGCCACTCGATGCTTGTCGAGCCGTCGCAGCCATGCTCCGAACGGCAATCCTGACACACTTCTTTACCTCGTCAAATTAAATCCGGTTAGCTGAGCATTTCAGAGCACTCTGCTCGCCGGTTGCCCTTTTCCTGCCACGCTACATGGTCCTCTGGAAAGAGCAGGGTGGTCATTGATTTCTGGCAGAGCGAGAGCCATGTGTTTACTTTAGCGAGCTCCCATGTCGGAATCTTCACCAAATTAGTTGAAGGCAGACATGATGGGAAACAGAAGGGAAACAGAGCTGGTCCCAGCAGATCGTTTGACTTGGCATGAATAGGGCAACTCTTGCAATTCTTCTACGGATAAATAAACATGAAGCTTTTTGCCCAACGGATACTGATCTCAAGACCTAGCCACAAATAAGCTTCTTGCACTGGGTAAATCTCAGATTCCAGAGCACAGACAAGTTACATTTTTTTTTTGTTCAGGACCTGCTGCAGCCTGAGTCAGGACTGCCAGTTGACCTGCTGGCGGAGAAATCTGAGTTTTGCCATTCAAAAAGCTAACTTTTCCGAAATCTGGGTAGAACAGAAGTAGCTGCCTTGCCCTCTGTTAGACCACTGACCCCTCTGACTCATTTGTGTTGAACGAGGTCTCCCCTGCTTTTCAAAGCCTTGTGCTACTGCCATTCATGTTCTTAGGGCACGGTTACAATGACACTAAGAATTGCTGATGATTAGGGGTTTGCTTAAATAAAATCAATTTAATCAAATTAAAGTTACACAAAGAAGCCTTTATTTTTCCCAAAGTATGGTTTTTTTTGGGGGAGTGGCAGGTGGAGGCTTTTTTAAATGCACTATTTAAATCTATTCTTTTCACAAGGGTTGAGACAATGTGAACACTATTGTTGTGGTTAATTATGCCTCTGTGCAGTCAGTTCTTGAGGGTTTTGGACAGTGGTGGCGGTGCCTTCCAGTGTGTGTGTGTGTGTGTGTGTGTGTGTGTGCACGTGTGTGTGTGTGTGTGTGTGTGTGTGTGTGTGTGTGTGTGTGTGTGTGAGAGAGAGAGAGAGAGAGAGAGAGAGAGAGAGAGAGAGAGAGAGAGAGAGAGAGAGAGAGAGAGAGAGAGAGAATGAGATTGCAGGCCTGGCAGCAGCCTCCAGTTCTCATGACAGTTCTGGTGGGATCCAGCGGCAGCCTCCAGCCTGCATAATGGGTCCATGCCCGGCTTCTGGCCACCAGGGCTGCCAGCTCCTTGCAACTGGCTCCAGGTTGCTGAGGCCACTGGCTCCCAGCTGCCAGCAAATTTCCCCATAGGACATACGGTAATATAATGGAATCTTACATGATTCATTCTGGGCAAGGGTTTTCATTATTTCCTAGGGGGAAATTTGCTTTGATTCACAAGTATTTTGGTTTATGATCATGAATGATCTAAGTTTCCATTATTTCCTATGAGGAAATTTGCTTTGATTTACAAGTATTTTGGTTTAGGAGCACGTTTCCGAAATGGATTATGCTTAGGAACCATGGTACTACTGTATTTCCAAAGTGAACACACACATCAATCTATAAAACGTGAGACTGGAAACCGATTTGAAATTCTGTGCAGCTGAAATCAACATTGATAAGGCAGGTAACCTGGCCCTGAGCTGGAAACACTTAGCATGGAAGCTGGGACAATTTTATTTTATTTTATTCCCCCAAACATGATGTTCTGCTGTGGAATGTCAGCCTGTAGCCATGGATCTGAGGTGGAAAACAAAACTTAAGATGGAGTTTGAATCATAGAATCATAGAGTTGGAAGAGACCTCAAGGGCCATCTAGTCCAACCCCCTGCCATGCAGGAACCCCCATCACAATATTTCCGACAGATGGCCATCCAGCCTCTGCTTAAAAACCTCCAAAGAAGGAGACTCAACCACCCTCCGTGGCAGCATATTCCACTGCCGAATAGCTCTAACTGTCATGAAGTTCTTCCTAATGTTCAAATGGAATCTCTTTTCCTGTAGTTTGAAACCATTGCCCCGAGTCCTAGTCTCTGAAGCCATGGAAAACAAACCTGTTCCCTCTTCAATATGACATCCTTTCAAATATTTAAACAGAGCTATCATATCCCCTCTCAGTCTTCTTTTAGAGAGGCTAAACATTCCCAGTTCCCTAAGCCGTTCCTCATAAGACATTTCCTCCAGACCCTCAACCATCTTGGTAGCCCTCCTCTGCACCCGCTCGAGGTTGTCAACATCCTTTTTAAACTGAGGCGCACAGAACTGGACACAGTACTCCAGGTGGGGTCTGACAAGAGCAGAATAGAGTGGTACTATCACTTCCCTTGATCTAGACACTATGGTTCTGTTGATACAACCAAGAATCGAATTGGCTTTCCTGGCCGCCACATCACACTGCTGACTCATGTTCAATTTGTGGTCCACCAAGACTCCCAGATCTGTTTCACAGGTGCTATCCTCCAGCCAAGTATCCCCCATCTTATATTTGTGCAATTCATTTTTTTTACCTAAATGTAGTACCCTACATTTCCCTCTGTTGAAATCCATTTTGTTAGCTTTGGCCCAGCACTCTAGTCTGTCAAGGTCTTTTTGGATTTTCATCCTATCCTCTAGGGAATTTGCAGCCCCTCCCAATTTGGTACCATCTGCAAATTTAATTAGCATACTCTCTATTCCTTCCTCCAAGTCATTAATAAAGATATTGAACAGCACTGGACCCAGAACAGAACCCTGGGGCACCCCACTGGTCACTCTCCAACCTCTCCAAGCTGAAGAGTCCAGGCCATTTATGGTCACCCTTTGCCATTGGAAAAGCTGAAGAATATCAGCTTTGTGTTCAGCCAAACAGGCCCAGGTTGCGCACTGAATAAAGTATTTTATAATTGTTCATATTTCTGTTTACTTACTATTTCATAATAAAGTAATTATAAAATACTTTCTTTGTGTTTATTTGATTCCTATTCAAATCCACCAGAGTTAAATTTTTAAACAGATTTTTTTCATGAAACAAGTGTGCCTTTGCCCAAAAAAGGTTGAAAAACACTGGATTAGTCAACCAATTACAAATCCACCTAACAGTAGCACTATCTATCCCACTTTTTACTAATTTCTTAGCAAGAATACCATGGGGAACCTTATCAAAGGCCTTACTAAAGTCCAGATAAACAATATCCACAGCATTCCCCTCATCCACTAGGCCTGTAATTCTATCAAAGAAAGAGATCAAATTAGTCTGGCATGACTTGTTTTTAAGAAACCCGTGTTGACTTCTTGTAATGACAGCATTGTTTGTTAAATATTTGCAGAATGCCTGTTTAATAATCTTCTCTAGGATCTTTCCAAGAATTGAAATCAAGCTGACTGGGCGGTAATTATTTGGGTCCTCTTTTTTCCCCTTTTTGAAGATGGGGACAACATTAGCCCTCCTCCAGTCGATGGGGACTTCCCCTGTTCTCCAGGACTTCTCAAATATTATTGCCAATGGTTCTGAAATTACTTCCGCCAGTTCTTTTAATATCCTTGGGTTTGCTCTAGCAAAGTTCCCTCTAGTCTCACTCTCGGACTGGAGGAGAAAACCCTTGTTGGGTTATAGATAGCTCCAACAGACAGCCGGTCTCGATCCAGAGGACTCTCAAAAGAGCATTTACGCCCTCGGTGGTCACTCCTTGAGTAGCTGGTACAATGGGGCGCTACGTGCACATGGGTGGTTTCCTCCAAGAGAGGAAACTCTGATCCCTCTCTCTCAGTATACTGTATCTCTCTCTCTCTCTCTCTCTCTCTCTCTCTCTCACACACACACACACACACACACACACACACACACACACACACACACACACACACACACACACACACACACAACCACACATTCACATGGCAGCTGGTGGAATGACCGACAAGAGCCTGGCTAGATCGCACAACAAAGGGAGATCCATGGAATGGCTCTCTCACAGCCTGACAGAATACGCACTGGCCTCCAAGGGAGCCTCTGGTGCTGAGTTCGAGGCTCCCATCTTGAGTGGCAATCTCAGCTATTTTATTTTTTTTTTGGGGGTAAGCAAAAGACCTTCCTCTGCTACACGAAGAAGACTAAGATCTGTCAAAAAGATTAAGGTCTGTCAAAAGACTAAGACTAACACCACTGTAGTTCTGAAGGCGCATTTTACTCAAGTGAGATTTTGCCTCTTTATAAATCTATGGTGAGGCCCCATCTGGAGTATTGTGTACAGTTCTGGTCACCATACCTCCAGAAGGATATTATGGAAATGGGAAAAGTGCAGAGGAGGGCAACCAGAATGATTATGGGACTGGAACACCTTCCTTACCATCTGAGGTTGCAACGGCTGGGCCTCTTCACTCTTGAACGACAGCGGCTAAGAGGTGACCTGGTTGAAGTTTATAAAATCATACACTGTGTAGACAAAGCAGATAAGGAAAAACTGTTTTCCCTATCGCAGGACACTAGAACTAGGGGGTACTCCATGAAAACATTGGGTGCTAGATCTCCAACCAATAAGAGAAAGTACTTTTTCACCCAGAGGACCGCTGGTCTGTGGAACTCCCTGCCAGAAGAAGTAGTGGCAGCTGTCAGCCTTGAGAGCTTTAAGAAAGGAATGGACAAGTTCCTGAAGAACAGGGGCATCCATGGCTATCATTCTGGATGCCTAAGGACAACCTCCAGGTTGGAGAGATAGGCAGGATAGCTCTCAATGCCATTTGCGGGGAATCGTAAGCAGGTGAAGACTTCTGCTTGAGAATACCCTGAAGCAAATGGTGAGCCACTGTGTGAGACAGAATGCTGGACTGGAAGGGCTGTGGCCTGTGCCAGCAAGCCGGTTCTTATGTTCTTATGAGATCACCAGTCCATCAAACTCAGCTTGGCTTCCTTGCTCATTGCCCTGCTTTCTCTTCCTCAACTTGGCCCTGCCCCAAGATCTCCTGACAGAAAAAGGAAGAGTTCTGCCTGACAACCGCCACTCTGGTAAATCCCCTCGGTTGGCTTCAGGCTAGCATGATTGCATATGGATCAGGTTTCGGCAATAAACAGCATTTATCATTTTGGTCTCATCAGAAGATTAGATGTCTTTTGGTGAGCTGTGCCAATTTCCTGGATTTTTTTTTAAAACCACTTTCCCCTTGTAAATTTTGTATTTACCTCATTAGCATAATTATCCTGTATTATGCAATTAGTTTTCATATGTGTAATCATTTGAACATGTCATTATGCCTAATTACGCCATTAGGAAAAAAAGACATGAGACGAAATCCATGCCCCTTGATTGACAGGTGAATGGAGGGCGGTGCAGAAGACCTGGGGGGGAGGGAGGCTGGCAGGTGGAGCTCCCTCATTCAAGTTATTTTTACATTTCAAAGATGCAAGCTATTTTTACACTTTTGGGGAGGGGTGGAAATGGGGGGTGGTGGTAGCTAGAAAATTGTTAAGAACATGTGTTTATCACAAGCAAGAGCACAAAATGACAACGTGTGATAGACTCGTGGGGCCGGTGAGTTGTGCAGCAAGCACACGGAGTGAAATGAGATTGAGTGGCTTTTATTGGGATGATGTTTGGGGGGGGAGTCTCAGTCAATTTCACCGTACACAGGTTCTACACTGACAATAAAGGTTGTTGTTGTTGATATCATCATCATCATCATCATCATCATCAAATTACCACACAGCAAACAAGATAACTACGCTGGATTTTGTATTACAAATCACAAGTCATAAGCCTGAAAAACGGATTGAAAAAGAGCATGCAAAATTACTTTGGGACTTCCAAATACAGATGATAGACAGGGTTTTGGAGCAAAATACCCCGGATATTATGAGTACGGAGAAGAAAAAAGTGTGGATAATTTGTTGTTGTTGCTGTTGTTGAATCAGAACTGTTCGGGATCATTTTGTTCTATATAAATCGAGGGAGGCGCAGAAGGCTTTGGAGGTCAACAAAAGGAAGCACTCCGTACGGATCTTCATCCAGTGCTCCATCTTTTTGTACCCAGAGGGGTTTCGACAGAAGCATTGTTTCGGAGAATGCTCTGGCTTTGCTCATAATTGTCCAATGTCATTTAATTATTTAGAACCTTTTAAGAACTTCCTTTGAGTTCAAGCCCAGGAGAGGTGGCTTGCACCATATACGAGAGAGATGTACTGCAGATTTTGCAACGCTATCTCGGTTTTACAGGGATTGACTGATGTTCCTCATTCACATAGGCTGCTTTTTAGATCGGTGGCGGGCATGGTCATTGCTAAGCCCTTGCAAATTAAGATCTAGCCAGGGGTTCCTCCTGAAAGAGACATCCGCCAAGGAGGTGAAAGGGACGGCTTGCAGGTTTAAGGCCTTTTCAGCAATTGTCTCCAGACTTTGGAATGCCCTCCTGAGTCCTGCCTGGCGCTGATGTTGATGACATTTCGGTGCCAGGTAAAAGCCTTCCTGTTCCAGACGTTTTTGAACTGATGATTGTGGGTCCTGATGGAAATTTTAGTGTTGTGTTTCAACAGGAAGGGGGGAGGGCAATGGACGGGGCAGCCATTGAAATTGTGCTGGGTAGGGTAAGGTATGGTGGTAGGAGTGGAACATGCCCGCGTAGGAGAAGAGGGGTTAGATATCTTACATCTCTCCCCTCTTCTGGTCCCACTTCTAGCCAGAAGGAATCAGGTGACCATGTCAGCGAGCCCACGAGCCACACGGTGCTGTTGTTAAATGCCAGGTCAGTTCAAAATAAGACCACCCTCATCCAGGATGTTATTTTGGATGAGGGTGCTGACCTGGCATGTATTACTGAGACTTGGGTGGGAGAGGAGGGTGGAGTCCCCCTTTCCCAGCTATGCCCACCTGGGTACTCAGTCCAGCACCAGTGTCGCCCGGTGGGCCGGGGAGGTGGAGCTGCTATAGTCTACAGGAGTTCTATCTCCTTGACCAGGCTTCCTGTCTCCTTGGGAAAAGGTCTGGAGGGCCTGTATTGTGTGTTGGGCTCACGAGACAGATTAGGGATTCTGTTGGTGTACCGCCCACCCTGCTGCGTACCAACAGTCTCCCTGCCTGAGCTGACAGAGGTGGTCTCAGACCTGGTGTTGAGGACCCCCAGACTGTTGGTACTGGGGGACCTCAACATCCATGCCGAGGCTACCTTAACTGGAGCAGCTCAGGACTTCATGGCCACCATGACAACCATGGGGTTGTCTCAACATGTCATGGGCCCAACACACCAGAAGGGCCACACTCTGGACCTAGTTTTCTCAACGGGACTGGGGGATGGTGGTTTGGATGTGGAGGGGTTGGCTTTGACTCCATTGTCATGGTCAGACCACTTCCTGGTCAAGTTTAGGCTATTAGCTACTCCAACCCTCTGCAAGGGTGGGGGATCCATTAAGTCGATCCGCCCTCAGAGACTAATGGATCCGGATGGTTTCCTGAAAGCTCTGGGGGATTATCCAGCTGACATGATCAGCACTTCTGTCGAAGCTCAGGTCACCTTATGGAACAGGGAGATGACCCGGGCAGTTGATATGATCGCACCTAAGCGCCCTCTCCCCCTACGCAGAGCCCAGACAGCTCCTTGGTATACATCTGAGTTGCGGGCAATGAAGCGGGAAGTGGCTGGAGCGCAAGTGGAGAAAATATTGCAGTGAGTCCGATCAAACACAGCTTAGAGCCCACTATCGGGCCTATTCCATGGCTATACGGTAGGCGAAAAGGCAGTATTTCGCCAACCGTATTGCTTCCTCAGAGTGCCGTCCAGCGGAGCTATTTCGGGTGGTCTGGGAACTTCTTCAGCCAGGGGATAGGGTGGAGGCCCAGGACCATTCGGCGGCATGCTGTGAGGAGTTTGCTGTTCACTTTGAGGGAAAAATTGCTCAGATTCGCAGTGAACTGGACTCCACTATTGATACAGTATCAAGGGATGTGTCCAGTGCACCGTGCTTAGGTCCAGTGTTATTGGATGAGTTTCAACTGTTGAGACCCGAGGATGTGGACAGGGTGCTTGGATCTGTCCGTTCCACCACCACGCTGCTCGACCCTTGCCCTTCTTGGCTAATTGAAAGATCTGCCAAGGGGGTTCGCACCTGGGTCCAGGAAGCTATAAATGCCTCTTTAAGAGAGGGAGTGGTCCCTGCTGCCTTAAAAGAGGCAGTAATTAGACCACTCCTTAAAAAACCTAACCTGAACCCAGGACTGGTGGTCAACTACCGACCAGTAGCGAACCTCCCTTATTTGGGCAAGGTGTTGGAGCGGGTGGTGGCCGGACAGCTCCAGGAGCTGCTGGATGAAACGGATTTTCTGGATCCATTTCAATCTGGTTTCAGGCCGGGTTTTGGAACAGAGACTGCCTTGGTCACCCTGTATGATGACCTTTGTCGGGAGAGAGACAGGGGGAGTGCAACCCTGGCCGTTACTTCACGAACCTCTCGCTGCGCGGCGAGCCGTGATTTCCGCGCGAATCGGTCGGCTTTGTCCTCACAATCCTCCATTTTGGATGCGGCGCCACCCGACCACGCCCGACCACGCCCTGAAGCGTGCTCCAAGCGGGCGAGAGATTCCCCCTGCCGGAGGCCGGGAATCTCCTCGCCGCATCCCGCTTCGTATCCAAATTCACGTGTGGCCAGTTAAAAAGTATAATTATTTTTTTTTAACTTACTTTTTCTCTGAAATGCCGATGCATAGATATTTCGGTTAACCCGTTCTTTTGATCTTGCCTTCTGTACACGGGGCAGGGGCAACAGAGGGGGCAAGCGTCCCGGGTGACGTGAGCAGAGCCCCTCCGCTGGCAAGGGATGGCGAAGGGCTCCGCAGAGGGAGGGGGAGGGGGTGTCAGTGCCGCCGCTGCAAGACACCCCGCGCGCGCCCACCCAGAGAGCGCGGCGGGCACACAGGGCGATGAAGCTGAGAGAAGCCTCTCCCCGCCCCGCCCCCAAAAAAACCAACCCAGCAGCTCTGCTTCAGGGAAACACGATGGCCGCCCACAAGTCCTCTGACCGCAAATGACAGCCGGGTATTGATGCATCGATACGCCGTGGTAATTTTTTTAAAAAAATAAAAGAAAGCAGAAACCGGACGTTGCAAGTAAGCTTCCGAATGCGAAGGGAGCACGTGAAGTACTACTGGATTCGACCCTAAAACCTCGCCCGGTGAGGACACGGAAAGAGGGGTGGGGGCGAATGGAGACCACGTGACTACCACGTGACCGCCTTCGAATTCATAGCGAAGGCAATCACGCTGCGAAGAGAAGTTCTTCGTGAAGTGACGGCCCCTGTTGATACTCCTGGACCTCTCGGCGGCTTTCGACATCATCGACCATGGTGTCCTTCTGGATAGGCTGGCCAGGTTGGGTGTTGGAGGCACCGCTTTGCGGTGGTTCCAATCCTTCCTGGCTGACCGTGTCCAGAAGGTGGTGCTGGGGGATAGTAGCTCTGCCCCATGGCGTTTACGTCATGGGGTTCCACAGGGCTCAATACTATCCCCCATGCTATTTAACATCTACATGGGACCGCTGGGAGAGGTCATCAGGAGGTTTGGGCTGAGGAGTCAGCAATATGCTGATGATACTCAGCTCTACCTCTCGTTCTCCACCAATCCAGGTGAGGCGGTTTCTGTTCTGAACTCGTGTCTGGACCAGATAATAGACTGGATGAGGGTTAATAAATTGAAACTCAATCCAGACAAGACGGAAGTGCTGTTAGTGGGTGCCTCGTCAGACAGGCTAGAGGGCCACTTCCCTGTCCTGGATGGGGTTGCACTCCCCCTAAGGGACAGGGTCCGTAGCTTGGGGGTGCTCCTGGACCCCAGTCTAACTCTGGAAGCCCAGGTGGACTCGGTGGCCAGGGGTGCCTTTCTCCAGCTGCGGAATATATACCAGCTGCGCCCCTACCTAGATGAACGGAGCCTTATGACAGTTACGCATGCACTGATAACATCCCATATTGATTACTGTAATGCGCTTTACGTGGGGCTGCCTTTGAAGACGGTTCGGCGATTGCAACTGGTTCAGAATCGTGCTGCACGGCTGGTGAGTGGTAGGGCCACCAAGGAACACATCACGCAAATTCTGTATAAACTTCACTGGTTCCCAGTTGCTGCCCGAGCCCAATTCAAAGTGCTTGTTTTGAGATATAAAGCCCTAAATCGCTTAGGACCTAGATACCTGAAGGACCGCCTCCTTCCATATGAACTTACCCGGCAATTAAGATCAAGTCAGGGAGCCCTCCTGGAAGAGGCATCCCTTAAGGAGGTGAAAGGGATGGCTTGCAGGAATAGGGCTTTTTCAGCAACTGCCCCCAGACTATGGAATGCCCTCCCAAATGAGACTCACCAGGCGCCAACGTTGATAACATTTCGGCGCCAGGTAAAAACCTTCCTATTCCAAAAGTTTTAAACTAATGATTGTGGGTCCTGATGGCAATTTTAGTGGTGTGTTTTTAATGTATTGTATTTATTGCATTTACATGTTTTATTGTTCTAATTTTATTGTATCTTGATGTTTTAATTGTTCGTTCTGATTGTGAGCAGCTCAGAGACCTTTGGGTAGTGGGCGGCATACAAGCTATATAAATAAATAAATAAATAAATAAATAAATAAATAAATAAATAAATAAATAAATAAAATGTATTGTATTTATTGTATTTATATGTTTTTATTGTTCTAATTTTATTGTAATTTTGATGTTTTAATTGTAGATTTTCATTGTGAGCCACCCACAGACCTGTGGGTAGTGGTCAGCATACAAGATATAAAATAAATAAATATCAAAGAGGGAACAGGTTTGTTTTCCATGGCTTCAGAGACTAGGACTTGGGACAATGGTCTCAAACTGCAGGAAAAGAGATTCCATTGGAACATGAGGAAGAACTTCATGAGAGTTAGAGCTGTTTGGCAGTGGAATATGCTGCCCCAAAGGAGGGTGGTGGAGTCTCCTTCTGTGGAGGTTTTTAAGCAGAGGCTGGATGGCCATCTGTCAGAAATATTGTGATGGGGGTTCCAGCATGGCAGGGGGTTGGACTGGATGGTTCTTGAGGTCTCTTCCAACTCTAGGATTCTATGATTCTAACTCTCTTGAAATTAACTGCAGCATCACATTCCTAGAAGAGGAAGGAGTGAAATGACGGTTAGAGCTGTTTGGCAGTGGAATATGCTGCCACGGAGGGTGGTGGTGGAGTCTCCTTCTTTGGAGGTTTTTAAGCAGAGGCTGGATGGCCATCTGTCGGAAATATTGTGATGGGGGTTCCTGCATGGCAGGAGGTTGGACTGGCCATGTCTCTTCCAACTCTATGAGGTCTCTTCCAACTCTATGAAGCTATGATACTATGAAACCATTAATTAGAGTCCCGAATGCTCCAGGGGACCATGAGCAGTGATTCTTATCAGCCCTCAAGAAGCTGTTGTGTTGGTTGTGATGGTGGTGGTTGTTACTGTTGCTAAGTAGACTTACAATGAGTTCCCTCCTCTTCTTGAGTGGTAGAGCCCGGGTCTAGTTCACTGGCTTTGGCAGGAAAGGGGCCCCCTTGCACGCCTCCACTTCTCCCCAGAGGGAAAGCCCTACCAAGCAAGACAATATTTCACATCGAAGTCCTCCTTCCCACAAGAACAACAGTCAAAGGGCCCTTTCAGAATTCTCTTTGCAACCCCCTTTCATTGCAATTAAGTGAAACATAAAAGGGTCATTTCCTGTCAACATAGATATAAGAAGTGCAATTTTAATGGATAACGATGCTACTAATTACACTTCATTATGGCCTACAAGGGGGGGGGCTGGGATTTGTTTGCTCAGATCATTCCTGTCCCTTGTGCTCCTGCAATTCAGGGCACGCAGGAGGAATGGAAGAGTCTCTCGAAGGGAACCTTTCAAAAGGGCTGATGGGGAAAGTCTTGGTAGATCTCCCTCTATCATCTCCCTGGATGGGCACCTTCAGGTCGCAGAGACTCTTCCAAGTAGAGATGGGCATGAAATGAATTTATTATTTGCTTCATTATTCGTTATTAATTTCGTTAGGGACTGCACAGTTGGTGCTTGAAAAAAAAACCAAGGCACTGGCCCCAAACCAGTGCCTCAAAAAGCCCCTGCTGAGGACTTTTAAACTCCCCTAAAAAAAGAAACGCCGAGCAGGCCCCAGGGGCCATGGGTCGGTGCTTGAAGGGGAAAAAATGAATCAAAACAAATAACAAAATGAATACATGTATTTTTTAAAAAAAAGAAACAAACCGAACTGACCCTTAAAACAAACCGAACCAAAACGAATCACCATTTTTTCGGTTTGTGCCCATCTCTACTTCCAAGTATGGGCCTCTGTTTTAAGACAGGCGCGAAGAATTCACAGCCCTCCAGAACTTAATCCCTACTCCCATCATTCCTGAATCCCGGCCACTGGCCATGCTGGTTCAGACAGACATAGAGTGGAGTTTAATACCATCTAAAGGGTCCAATGTCCCTCATCCCAGTTCAATGGTTATCATCTAGGAGCCTGATCCAGCAGAAGCTCACCCTCCCTTGATATAAGGTATTTATTTATTTAGAATCATAGAACAGTGACGTTGGAAGGGGACTATAATGCTGCCAAGTCCAATCTGTCAGGTGGTTGTCTAGATTTCTAGAACTTTCACCACCTTTTGAGGTCAAGGGTTCCATTGGAGGAACAGTCAGGAAGTTTTACCTGGTATTTATTGATTTATTAAAACACTACTATCTCTCATTCTTATTTCATTCTCTACATCTGAGATCACGGGGTGGAGTCAGGTTCTGCTGTTACCACTGGACTCAGGCTACCGCAAACCTCCTGTACTGCAATATTTGTCCTCCACAGCTGTATTTGATAGGGTTCCTAACAGCTTCCCTGGGCTCCTCTTTCACACACAGCTAACCCCTGAGGAACATTTTTCCTCAGACGACAGTCAACATTAAAGCTGCCTTTCTAATTTTACTTGTTTTTTCTTTCAGTCTTACTGTGTTTGCAAAAGGGCTGCATAACTTAAGAATTATAAGAACATAAGAACACCCCTTGCTGGAACAGGCCACAGCACATCCAGTCCAGCATTCTGTCTCACACAGTGGCTCACCAGTTGCTTCAGGGTATTCCCAAGCAGATGTCTTCCCCTATCTTGACTATCTCTCCAACCCGGAGGTTGTCCTTAGGCATCCATCAGGATAGTCATGGATACCCTTGTTTTCCATGAAC
This sequence comes from Phrynocephalus forsythii, assembly GCA_029282475.1. NCBI lineage: Eukaryota > Metazoa > Chordata > Lepidosauria > Squamata > Agamidae > Phrynocephalus > Phrynocephalus forsythii. The sequence goes on along the minus strand of JAPFRF010000001.1, from coordinate 204,606,142 downwards.
TTGTACATTCATTTCTTAAAGCTGTCAAGCTGACAGCTGTCATGCTTTGATGCAGGACCTTGTCGAAAGCCTTCTGAAAGTCCAGATAAACAATTCAACTGGATCTCCCTTATCCACATCCTTGTTGACACTTATGGTGGCAAAGGCAGATTAACTGACAATGTCAAAATCCCAAGTTTTCTATAAATAATGGTATAAAAAGGATATTGAAATAATTACCTTGCATTATGTATAACACTGAAGTGTGTTCACATGACCAGCCAGCCGGTGGTGTGTGCAGACCCAGTAACTTGCTCCACTGCAATATTATTCCTTCCAGTAATTTAGTCACAGAGCAATCAGCAGACCTTATCAACTGCCATGCAAACAGCATGCCCCACTACCCTGTTTAGCTGGAGACCACCAACACTTGAACCATACCTAAAGCCGAAGTGTTCTGCTTACATACCACCCAGAACACTTAAGCCCTCTCCTCCTAGACTGGCCTTCCTGCAAAATGCATGGTCCCATGTCTGGTTCATTGAGCCTGACTTCATACCCTCTCTGACCTACATCATGGGGGAAATGTGTCTGTCTGCTTGTGCAATGGGCCCTTCGTAGTACCAAGCCAGGAAAGGTCACACTAGTCATTCCCCCCAGCAGAAGTAGCCAAGTGGAAGTGCCTGTGATGTAGAATGATAAGCCAGGACTGCCCAGAATTCAAGTTCAAGTTCAAGTTCAAGTTTATTGCGGCCGTATGACCCGTATAAGCAAATATACAGTGAATCATAAAAACAGTGAAAAAGAGTAAAACTGTGAATGGGTAAAAACATCAGGAAGATGGATGGATGGTCAAGGTAATCTCTGCTCTCTTGCGTATAGCAGCCATAAAAAACTTTGCTACCTGGGCTGTAACATAAGAGTTCTTGTCTATTAAACAGTATTGGACTAACCATCTAGAAGGGTGGCCTTGGAACTTCTTCAGCAATGGGGCAATTAAGTTGTTTCTAATATGAACATAAAAAGGGCAAAATAAAAGCAGAAGTAGCCAAGTGGAAGTGCCTGTGATGCAGAATGATAAGCCAGGACTGCCCAGAATTGTGTCTGATTGCTACATGAGGACGTGACCATCATTTGTCCGCTACGTTCTGGACTCCTTGTTTTTCTGCTTCAAATCCCTTCCCTGTTTGCATTGTTCCACGTGTAGGTAATTATACCTGATTCTTGCTTGGTGCCGCCGCTGGTGTTAACAAGGTTTGCGTGCCGTTATTCCTCCAACACCATTAGGGAGGCCGCCTTTTATAGATTTCATTTTTATTACATACACTGCTAATGAAGGCATAATGCGATTATGATGGACCAAGTCCAAAGGAAATTGTTGTCAACCTTCAATCTGTTATTTCGTTTGCCACGAATTAATGCATTGCCTTCAGAAGGAGAGTTCAGCTTTGGGAATAAAAGGAGGATCCCCCTTTTAAGGCTGAAAACGAGGCCCACTTGTTTAAGTGGAACAAGGACAAGAGGCTTAACTGGAGCAAATCAATTTTTGGCATAAAGCAACAAAATAGCAATATACAAACTGTAGCTTTAAAAAAAAGGAAAGGGAAAGAGGGAAAGTGAGTGATGAATTAGGCATCCCCTGCCCTCTTGGAATTTCTGTCCATTTCATACATATATGGTGGTTAGCACAGTGGATTAGATTTTAGGCTGCAGAGCCAGGGGTTGAGAGTTCAATTCCCCACTGGGCCTTCTTGACAAGGGGTGGGGACTGGATGATCCATAGGGTCCCTTCTGCAATTCTAAGACGGCGGTGGTGTGCACATACATGTGTGTGTCAGAGAGAGAGAGAGAGAGAGAGAGAGAGAGAGAGGATTGAGGAGAGGGGAAGTAAGAGGTAGATAGAACGATAGATAGATTCATCAATTAAGTAGATGATAGATAGATAGATAGATAGATAGATAGATAGATAGATAGATAGATAGATAGATAGATAGATAGATAGATAGATGATAGATAGATAGATAGATAGATAGATAGATAGTGTGAAGGGAAGTAAGAGGTAGATAGAACGATAGATAGATTCATCAATTAAGTAGATGATAGATAGATAGATAGATAGATAGATAGATAGATAGATAGATAGATAGATAGATAGATAGATAGATAGATAGATAGATAGATAGATAGATAGATAGATAGATAGTGTGAGGGGAACTTCTCTGAGGTGAAGAGAGGGACCCCTGCACGCCCAGCTGAGGTGGTGGAAGAACCAAAGAAACCTGAGAATCTGATGAACGTTTCACCTGTAGAGAGGTTTATGGCCCTGAAAGGGTACTACGATGCCCTTAGAGCTAAGGAGAAGGAAGAGAACCGGAGGGCGGAGGAAGAGAAAAAGAAGGAATTGGCGGGAAAGGGGAACCAATCCGCTCCTGTGGAGGTGGGGTTTGCAGCTTGTAAAAAGGGAGGGAAGAGAGAGCTCCCAGTAGGATGGGAATGGGTGTGAATGGAGAACCCATGGACGGGAGAGTGGGAACAGATGATGATGCCACACAAAGAAGCTGAGAGCTATCGGCGCAGAGCACACTGTCAGAAGTGCTCTTATTGGGGTAGAGAGAATACAAAGAGCATAACCGCAAACTGAAAGAGATCCAAAAGGACTTAGAGTTGGAGAGATGGCTGATAAAGATTCGGCAGGAGATCGAGGCCGGGACTTTGGATCCTTGGGAGGAGCTGAGCAAGAGGCCCGACTACCCCTTACGTGCACCCAAACTGAGGCCACGTGGGCCCAGATACACTTTGGAAGTTGGGATACAAGTGGGAACCCCCCAAGCCTTCATGAAGGAGATTGGGACGCGAGTGGAAGGGCTGAGGCTTTCGGAGAGGGGGGAAGAGATCCATGGTGGAGCCAAATACCCACAGGTGGTGGTGGGGAATTTGATCACTTTCTAGAGACCCCTAAGAACTCGTTTATATCTGATGTTAAAGAAGTTGACTCTGTTGTCAGAAGAAAAACCTCGTTTGCTGTCGATGAACGAAATAAAAGTTCTGTTTTTTTATTACGTGAGATGCCTTCTTTGAGACTGGAAGGGCGGGACGCCTGGACAAAGTCTGAACCCTCACATACTGGCACCGAACTTAAGGGGCCAGGCGACCGCCAAGATCTGGCAGAACAATGGCTAAGACAGGTACTCGAAGGGCAAGAGTCAGTGTTAAAGCAGATGGCCGAACAGCAGAAACTACTAATGGACAAAATGGCGGGAACGTCCCAAATGCCCACGAACACAAACCACGTCAAGGTACAAAAAATGGGATGAGGGGATGATCCAATGGCCTTCCTGGACACCTTTGAGAGAATAGCCAGGGCATCGAAATGGCCCAGGGAGCAATGAACATTAATACTAACCCCATACCTGGCGGGGTTACCGTTAGAAATAGTGGACACCATGGACCCGGGAGAGGCAGGAGACTACAACAAGGTCAAGGAAGCCATCTTAAACACAATGAATCTCAACAAAGAGGCCTACCAGAAGATGTTCAGGGACGCTAAATGGAAGCCAAGAATACATTCTAGGACGCTGGCACAGAGGCTCAGGATATATGCCAGCCGATGGCTCAAGCCAAGGGGAAAAACCGCTGAACAAATTATGGAGACCATCGTCACCGAACAACTGATAGCGGCGCTGCCAGGAGGACCAAAGGGTTGGGTGGTGTGACACCGGCCAAAGACCCTAGAGGGTGCTGTTACACTACTGGAGGACTATCTAGGAGCGGAGGACGCCGGAAAGAACGTCAGCCAACCTGCGCCGGAAAAGGAGAGGAGTCCACGCCACAGCATCGCAGCGACAGAACGTGGAGCGACAGAACGTGGACCGAGACTTCTCAGGGCGAGGTGCCGGACTAGGACAGAGAGCGGAGGCCGGGGAGGAATTTTCCCAGACCCCGAAGGTGACCGCGGGGGGAGGGAGAGAGCAGAAACTGATATCCTGCTTCCGCTGTGGCCAGTCTGGTCACGTGCAATGATTCTGCACACGAGAGGATTGTGCCTGGGTGGCGGCCCGGGCCTACTCGGCACAGGTCGGTGAAAACCACCCCGGGTGGGTCATCCCGGTGAAAGTGAACGGGAAACCGATGCGGGCCCTGATCGACACGGGCTGCAATAAGACTCTGCTGAGAGACCAGGGGGAGGGGATGTTGCAAGAATACTTGTTTATAAGATGTATACACGGGGATGTGAAAGAGTATCTCACTGCTCGGGTGGTGATGGAGGTAGGGGGAGTTTCCCAGGAGATGGAAGTGGGGATTGTACCCGGCCTAACTTGGGAGGTGTTGTTGGGAAGAGACTGGCCGGGGATAGAGCGTTTAACCGCCTTAGCAGAAGAAGGATACGAGGGGGAGGGAGACCGGGCCCCTACCGACTGGGAACTACTACAGGCCACACGAGAACAGCTGAGGAACTGGCAACAAGATGATCCCAGCTTGCAAACAGGTGGGGGAACAGGGGAGCACACCTGCTGGGGGGAAGGGCTTCGAGATGAGAAAGGGAGTGTTGTACCTGGTGGAAAAGGGAAGTGGGGAGGAGAAATGTCAGATGGTCCTGCCTCAGAGGTTGAGACAGCTCGTGTTGGGACTGGCCCATGATATCCCCTCTGCTGGGCACCTAGCAGCCAGGAAGACTTTAGATCGGGTAAGGCAAAGTTTTTTTTGGCCCTGGATGGCGGCGGATGTAGAGACATACTGCGCGTCTTGTCCCAGCTGCCAGTTGGTGAAGCCCAAGCCCCCACCAGGGGGGGCCCTAATGCCTTTGCCCCTCGTAGATCGCCCCTTCAATAGGATAGCTCTGGACATAGTGAGCCCCCTAACCAAGTCAACGGGAGGGCACCAATACATCCTGGTCATTATTGACTACGCCACCCGTTACCCCAAGGCCATCCCACTGCGCGCTACCACAGCCAAAGTGTTAGCTAAGGAGTTAATTAACGTCTTCGCCAAGGTTGGGTTCCCCAAAGAGGTCCTGACCGACCAAGGCCGAAATTTCCAAAGTGAGACCCTTAGGCAGATGTGGCAGCTGTTAAAGGTGCGGCCCCTAAAAACCACTATTTACCATCCACAGGCGAACGACCTTGTGGAACGGTTCAACCACATGTTGAAGGGGATGCTCCGCAAGCTAGTGGCCAGCAAGCCAGGACAGTGGCACCTAATGATACCACCTTTGCTTTTTGCAGTCAGGGAAATACCCCAGGCCTCTACAGGATTCTCCCCGTTCGAACTTCTATACGGGAGGCAGCCAAGAGGAGTGCTAGATTTAGTGAAAGAACAGTGGAAGGAAGGACAAGACAACTCCCAAAACTTATTGCAGCAGATTTTGGAAATGAGGGAGCATATTATAGACACCTGGACCCTAGCCAAGGAAGCTTTGGGGAAAGCTCAGGTGGGACAGAAGCAGTGGTACGATAGGAGGGTAAGACCCAGGACGTTTGAGGTGGGAAAGTGGGTGCTAGTCTTGCTGCCCACAGAAGGGTCAAAATTACTAACTCAATGGCAAGGGCCCTACAAGGTAATAAGGAAACTGAACAAAGTGGACTATGAAGTGGAGACCCCGACCGCCAAAGGAAGTCCCAAGTCTTCCATGTCAACCTGCTAAGGGAGTAGGTAGAAAGAGAAGTTTTCTGGGGAGAGTACGAAGAAGGAGACCTAGGACCAGAAGCTAAACAGATGATGGAACCTGGGACAGGCAGGGTCACCCTGGGAGAACAACTAACAGACAGCCAAAGAAATCAAGTGAGGATATTAGAGAATGTCTTCCAAGGGGTTTTCTCCAACCGCCCCGGGAAGACCAAGGTCATCCAACACGAAATACACACCCCTCCAGAGACAGTGGTGAGGACGAAGGGCCAAAATTGGCCAAGGCATGCTATCCCAGCTATCAATCAGGAAGTTGAGGAAATGCTCAAATTAGGAGTAATTGAACCCTCCTTCAGCGCTTGGCGGAGCTATCCCGTGATAGTCCCCAAACCAGACGGCTCCCTGTGATTCTGTATAGATTTCTGACAACTAAACGCAGTGTCCAAATTCGACGCCTACCCCATGCCCAAGTTAGGGGAATTAACGGATAGGGTGGGGGAAGCCTAATACCACAGTACCATTGACTCCCCTAAGGGGTACCGGCAGATCCCCCTAGGGGCCCAGGACAGGGAAAAGACCGCTTTCTCCACCCCCAAGGGCCTTTTCCAATTCTGCTATATGCCTTTCAGCCTCCACGGGGCGGACGCCACCTTCCAGCACCTGATGGACAGGGTATTAGAGCGGTTCAGGATTGCGCAGCCGAGTACACAGACGATGTAGTGATATTCAGCTCGTCCTGGGGAGAACATTTGGACCATGTTAGGAGAGTGTTAGAGGCCTTACATGCTGCAGGGTTGAAGGTGAGCCCAGCCAAGTGTACCATTGGTCTGTCCAAAGTGAAGTTTTTGGGGTTCATGGTGGGAAAGGGGGAAATACAACCCCTACAAGATAGGGTGACCAAAATATCCTCATGGAGGTGGCCACATACCAAGCGAGAGGTCCAGCAGTTTCTTGGGCTTATTGGGTACTATAGACATTTCATCCCCAATTTTGCCACCAGGGCGGTGCCCTTGACGGACCTGATAAGGAAAAGGAAACCCAGGACAGTCGTATGGGAGGAAGCTCAGGAGAGGGCCTTCATGGACCTGAAGGACACCCTATGCGACATACCCTCCAGGTACACACCTGACTTCCAATTACCCTTCTGGCTGTATACCGATGCCTCGGACAGGGTTTTGGGGGCTGTGCTAGCCCAGAAGAAAGGGGAAAAGGAGTACCCCTTCCTATTCCTCAGTAGGAAGCTGTCTGATAGGGAATGTAAATACGCCGTGATTGAGAAGGAGGCCCTGGCAGTCAAGTGGGCCACTAACGCCCTGAAATATTACCTACTGGGGGGGGGGGCTTGCACTTAGTTACAGACCACGCCCCACTTAAGTAGTTACAGATGATGAAAGAGATGAACCCCCGCCTCATGCGGTGGTACCTGGTGTTGCAACCGTTCACCTTCTCTATCCATTATAGGAAAGGGGGGCAACACATTAATGCAGATTTTTTCCCGACAGGGGCCCTGGGATGGAGAAACCCCGGTGCAGGCGTCCCTCTTGGAGGGGGGGATGTGTGAGGGGAACTTCTCTGAGGGGAAGAGAGGGCCCCTGCACACCCAGCTGAGGTGGTGGAAGAACCAAAGAAACCTGAGAATCGGATGAACCTTTCACCTGTAGAGAGGTTTATGGCCCTGAAGGGGTACTATGATGCCCTTAGGGCTAAGGAGAAGGAAGAGAACCGGAGGGCGGAGGAAGAGAAAAGGAAGGAATTGACGGGAAAGGGGAACCAATCCGCTCCCGTGGAGGTGGGGTTTGCAGCTTGTGAAAAGGGAGGGAAGAGAGAGCTCCCAGTAGGATGGGAATGGGTGTGGATGGAGAACCCATGGACGGGAGAGTGGGAACAGATGATGATGCCACACAAAGAAGATGAGAGCTATCGGTGCAGAGCACACCGTCAGAAGTGCTCTTATTGGGGTAGAGAGAATACAGAGAGCATAACCGCAAACTGAAAGAGATCCGAAAGGACTTAGAGTTGGAGAGATGGCTGATAAAGATTCAGCAGGAGATTGAGGCCGGGACTTTGGATCCTCGGGAGGAGCTGACCAAGAGGCCCGACTACCTCTTACGCACACCCAAACCGAGACCATGTGGGCCCAGATACACTTTGGAAGTTGGGCTACAAGTGGGAACCCCCCAAGCCTTCATGAAGGAGATTGGGACGCGGGTGGAAGGGCTGAGGCTTTCGGAGAGGGAGGAAGAGATCCATGGTGGAGCCGAATACCCACAGGGGTGGTGGGAAATTTGATCACTTTCTAGAGACCCCCTAACTATGGGGGGAAGAACCTATTTATATCTGATGTTAAAGAAGTTGACTCTGTTTTCAAAAGAAAAACCTCGTTTGCTGTTGACGAACAAAATAAAAGTTGTTTCTTTGTTACCTGAGATGCCTTCTTTGAGACTGGAAGGGCGGGACGCCTGGACAAAGCCTGAACCCTCACAGATAGATCGATAGAAAAGGAGAGGGGAAGTAAGAGGTAGATAGAAGGATGGATAGATTTATCAATTAAGGAGATAGATAGATAGACAGACAGACAGACAGAGAGAGAGAGAGAGAGAGAGAGAGAGAGAGAGAGAGAGAGAGAGAGAGAGAGAGAGAGAGTTAATAATTTGACCTTCAACAAAATTTGAAACAGTCTGCTTCCTGGAAAAGCTGCCTAGATGCCCTAAGCACATCCAATCTTGCCTGATTTCGGAAGCTAAGCAGGGTCGGCCCTGGTTAGTACTTGGATGGGAGACCACCAGGGAATACCAGGTGCTGTAGGCACCTGGAGTAGGAACTGGCAAGCCACTCCAGTATTCCTGCCCAGAAAACTCCATGGATATGGAGTCACGAAGAGTCGGTAACGAGTGTAACAACACAACACACGCTTCCTGGAAAGGCTCTGTGCAAGGTCACACTGTAAGAATCAGTTGGGTGTCTGCCAGCAAAGTCCTGTGGCTTAGTTCTGAACCAAGGATGAACATAACTTGAGTTGATCTTATGCCTACTCAGATGGCTCGTCGTTCAGAAAATGTTCATTCATTGTTTCACATTGGAGAGAAAACTGGACCACCCTCGCTCAGATTACCTTTCAGTAAGGACTCAATGGCTTTGCCGGGTCCATCCAGCTCAGTTATTCTATGTTTCAATGGGATAACACGGATTGCAACCAGAAATAAAAGCTTGTTATCTCAGCTTGGGATATCACCCTCACTGCCTGCCGAGGAATATCAAAAGTAAATGTATGACACAGGAGCATGAATACTGAAGGTGGCTGAGCCCATCAATTTGTACATTCCTTTTGGACGTTCTGAACTATTGGCCATGGTGGCACCTTGTGGCATTCAGTTCCGAATGATGCTTCAGTTCCATGTGGACATGGGCTTCCTGTGGCCTGTCTAGAATTTTCTGTGTTCTGTGCTGTCATTCAGAGACCCTATATTGAAGGCATAGAATCACAGAACCAGAGAATCTGAGAATCATGAAGACATCTGCGTGGAAATACCTTGAAGCAAATGGTGATCCGCTTTGTGAGACAGAATGCTGGACTGGATGGGCTGTGGCCTGTTCTGGCAACGCTGTTCTTAGGTTCGTCTTATAGATTTGGAAGAGACCTCCAGGGACATCCAGTCCAACCCCCTGCCATGCAGGAACCCCCATAAATGGTTTTACCATTGGGACTATAATGCTTTTGAGTTTCCGTGGCCTAGCAAGGATTTGAACCCAGGTCTCCCGAAGTCATAGCCTCGCACTCAGGTGACAGGGGCTCTCATCTAGAATTTACGTACAGAGAACAGCCGGTATTATAAGACATTTTGATTCTTTGATAAATCAGGATAAGGAATGCTTTAATAAAAGCATGGTTACCTATAAAAACCCTGTTTTATACTAAAGCCCCAAGATGGCTATCACCTCTGGAAGCGATATCAGGGCCCTTTGCAAATGTAACATCAAAATTTCTAACCTATAAACAACTTTTGAATGCTGATTTTTCTTTCATTAAAACAACTGCTATCGAAAGTTTTAAAATAGATTGGTGGAACTATCAACAGATATAGTCACACTTTAAAAATATTACTAAAGAAGGTGGCTTCATGACTAATGATACTATACTTGATAAAACGTTACACTCTGGTGACAAAAAGGTTCTCAATAAATTTTAAAACCTATTGTTAAATGAGAAATCGAATGAAATACTGGTAAAAGATTGTTATATTTCCTTCTGCTTATTTTTTGTTTTCAAATAAATAACACCACAGCAACAGCTGCTGCCTTGGCCTGCCTTTTTACAGTGATCTCAGACACACCCTTGACCGTTTTACAATTTCCCCCTCTGGCTTGTGGTGCAGTTCAACCAATGCTCCAGCACATTTGAGAAACAATGCCAACAAAAGGGGTTCCCACCTAATCACACAGCTGAATGCAGAGCTCAACAACCAAGCATTCAAAACACATGCTGACTTCCCTAAGTTCTCTCTCTCTCTCTCTCTCTCTCTCTCTCTCTCTCTCTCTCTCTCTCTCAATTCCAATCTCTCTCTCCTTCTGTGAATATGTTGCCAACACTTAACGGAGCTGTTATGTTGGACACTTTGTCAAAATTACTCCGGTTTCTATTTTGGAGCATTCCAGCTCAGGGAGCCAGGCGGAAAGTTGATAATTTCATCCATTAAGGGGGTCCATTAGTTCCCATGGAAACAACCCCTCCTGCCAAAAAAAAAAAATTATAGACTGGCATTAACACATCCTCTGTGCTTTGCTTAACGGGTTGCGGAAGAGAGCTCCACATCAGCCTAGCAGACCTAACTTTGACACACACACACACACACCGCCAAAGCCCTGACCAGGTCTTCTCTGCCCCAGGGTCACCAGTAGGTTCAGAGGGAAGTGCCCAGCCTTGTCCGCTTTGACGGGGACATTCCCCCTGGTGAGCAGCTGCCATTCTGAAGAGGACAGGGTGCCTGAGCAGGACCATTTAAGTCCTCTGTTCTTCCCGTGGGCGGAAAAATCTCAGTGACATATATGAGAGATGAGACGTTTGAGTAGTTGAGGATCAATCTCCCTTATACTGGAAAGGAAATAACTGTGTGTGTGTGTGTGTGTGTGTGTGTGTGTGTGTGTGTGTGTGTGTGTGTGTGTGTGTGTGTGTGTGTGTGTGTGTGTGTGTGTGTGTGTGTTAGACTGCAGCTGTGGATTCCCACCCACAGGTCTCAACTCAACTCAAGTTCTTTTTCCTTAAAGCAAAAACAAAAAACAAAGTGTTCTGCTTCTGTACCGCTCCATACCACTTTCAAGTAGTCTCTGGGTGGTTTGCAGGGTTTTTTTTTTAAATTGCAGGCTACACATTGCCCTCCCCCCCCCAGTCATTTTACCGACCTCGGAAGGATGGAAGGCTGAGTCAACCTTGAGCCTGCTACCTGGGATTGAACCCTGAGTCGTGAGCACAGTTTCAGCTGCAGGACAGGCATTTAACTACTCACTGCACCACGGGGCTCCTGTCCGGACATAGCACTGGACTCATTCTGCAACTGCTAGGCTATAGTTATACCCAGGGCCGGCGCATCCATTAAGCGAACTAGGCAGTTGCCTTGGGCGCCAAAATGGAGAGGGGGCGCTGGCCAGCCTGCTGCCCCCTGCCGCTGGCCACCACCCTCCGCACCCCGCGCCCATCGCTGCCTGCCCGCCGCCCACACCCCCGTGCCCGTCACCGCCCCGCCCCTGCCGCCCTGCCCCTCACCTAGGGCGCAAAAAATCCTAGCACCAGCCCTGGCTATACCCCAGAATCCCAGATTAATGTGATCCTCAACATGGATCTGCCAAAAAAAGTACATTTTTCTAAGCTATAACCACTGGGTATCTAAGGCAAGCTGGAAGCCCCAATGTTGTTTCAATAATATCCATTAGTTCCTCACAAGAATGGTTTTTACCTCAGGGCAGTGTGTGGGCTCCTCTCTAGTTCAGCCTCAACACCAAGGACCAAACACGACCTGATTTTGAAATTTTATTCTGCCTCTGTTAGGGCATCTTGGATTGTAATATTGTTTTTTAAAAAAAAAATCCTGATGTTGATTTTTATTTTTAATTATGGTCTGTTATTTTTGTTTTATGTTTGTTATTATGTGTCATTATTTATCTTCAAATTCTGTAAACCGCCCAGAGTGGCTTTTATGCCAGATGATGTGGTATATAAGTCAAATACAGTGGACTCTCATATAACAAACGGTTTGTTTGTATAACTTAAAATCTGTACAACATAAAAAGTTCTGGAGATAGGAGAAATGTGCTTAACAGAACTGTCTATGGGGCGAATCTGTACAACATAAAATGGTCAGAATTAGGGATTACTCTGCTTTCAATGCATTCCTATGGGAAATTTGTATAAAGGAACATTTGCTTAACATAATTTCATTTGGAATGAATTAATTCCTTTATACAAGGTACCACTGTAGTAGTAGTAGTAGTAGTAGTAGTAGTAGTAGTAGTAGTAGTAGTAGTAGTAGTAGTAGTAGTAGTAGTAGTAGTAGTAGAAGAAGAAGAAGAAGAAGAAGAAGAAGAAGATAATAAATAAATAAATAAATAAATAAATAAATAAATAAATAAATAAATAAATAAATAAATAAATAAATAAAACAGATGTGGCCAGGAGTGCATTTGCAAAATGAAAACTACTACACTGGTTATGCCCTTTTCTTGAGAAACCAGCTCTGGCCACGGTGACACATCCCCTAGTGATGTCCCGGCTGGACTACTGTAATGTGCTCTATGTGGGGCCACCGATGAAAAGCCTCAGGAAACTTCAACGGGTCTAAAAATGCAATGGCCAGACAAATCTATTAAAGCAGCTCCGCTGGCTGCCAATCAGCTATCGGGCACAATTCAAGGTGCTGACCTTGACCTACAAAGCACTGTAAGGCTCATGAGGAGAGGCCCTTCTTCTCCATCCCGCCACCCTCACGGGTATGTCTCATGGGAACACATGAAAGGGCCTTCTTGGCTGCTGCGCCCAGACTCTGGAACTCCCTCCCACTGGAGGCCAGGACTGCCTCATCTCTGTTGTCCTTCCGGAAACAGACAAAGACCTTTCTCTTCAGGCAAGCTTTCCCCGAATGGTGGTCTACCTATTATTTGTCTTTTATATCGATTACCTTGCATGATTGCATTGACTGATCTCATAAGAACACCAGTGTTTCCATGTTTACTTTCCACCCCTCATAATGGATTTTTTTCTTTTGGCATGTTCTTGGTAGCTTTAATATTACTTTTTAATGTTCTAAGATGTCTCTTCTAATTCCCTGTTCGTAACTTGAATATGTTTTGAATGTTCTGGGCTATATATTGTCCCTTACTATTGTAAGCCACCTTGGGTCCTTTTCCAAGGATCAAGTTGGAGTAAAAATATTATAAATAAATAAATAAATAAATAAATAAATAAATAAATAAATAAATAAATAAATACCTTAAAGCACCAAACATTTTACTCAATCTAACAATCTCCTGTTTGCTATTCAGCCAGGCAGCTTTCAGATGGCAGGATGAGTTTATGTAACTTTATTAAAGTTTTAGCTGAATGTTTTCCTTATCTGCTTGTATTTCTTTTAAACAATTTGAAAGCCCCCTTTAATGGACCGGTGGGTTAAATAAATAAATAAATAAATAAATAAATAAATAAATACTCTATCCTTCGTGCTGCCCCAAATGCTCTTGATACTGCCTCTCATTGGGCAAATAAAATAAAATAAAATAAAATAAAATAAAATAAAATAAAAATAAGAAATTGTTCAGTGCATCTATTAATTGTACTGTGAGTGAAAATCTTGAAGTAAGCTACCTTTACAGAGGTACAACACTCTTTTCAAAAAGGTGTACTGGATAGGAATTCAGTGATTACAATAACTAAGTTTATACCTACAAGGAACTCTGACTCTCTTCTGCTCTGCTATATGATAGAGACGGTCATGAGTTAAAAACGAATTGCAAAATTTGTCAAAATTGCTAAGTCATTGATTCGTATATGCCCCAATGAATACAAATAATTTTTTTAGTGATTTTTGATTCTTTGATAAATCAGGATAAGGAATGCTTCAATAAAAGCATGGTTACCTATAAAAACCCTGTTTTAGACTAAAGCCCCAAGATGGCTATCACCTCTGGAAGTGATATCAGGGCCCTTTGCAAATGTAACATCGACATTTCTAACCTATAAACAACTTCTGAATGCTGATTTTTCTTTCGTTAAAACAACTGCTATCTGAAGGTTTTAAGATAGATTGGTGGAACTATCAACATATATATTCACACTTTAAAAATCTTACTAAAGAAGGTGGCTTCATGACTAATGATACTATACTTGATAAAATGTTACACTCTGGTGACAAAAAGGTTCTTAGTATATTTTATAACCTATTGTTAAATGAGAAATCGAACGAAATACTGGTAAAAGATTGCACGATAAGATGGGCAGAAAACTTTCGTTATTCACCTCATTTGGATAAATGGGATTCTTTGTGGAACACTGTAAAGCTGTTTAAGTCTATAGCGTATAAAGAAAATTGTTACAAGATGTTTTATAGATGGTATCTCTCTCCACATCAATTATCTAAAATGTATAACTGTTCCTCAACATGCTGGAAATGTAAACATGATAGTGGTACCTTCTATCATATGTAGTGGACTTGTAAAGAAGCAAACCTATACTGGAATGATCACTCTATTTATAGAGAGATTGTGGAAGATTAAATTAGAGTTTAAACCAGAACTCTTTTTATTGAATATAACTGATATGAACATTTCTCATGAACAAAAGTATGTATTGCATCATGTAATTGTTGCAGCAAGGATCCTGTATGCACAATTCTGGAAGCAATCTGAAGCACCCACAGAGAGAAATTTCTGCAAAAAGATAAGAGAATGTATTGAAATCGGTAGACTTTCTGGATATCTGAAAGGAGATTATGAAGAGACCACCACAAGATGGCAAGAAGTAGTAAAATTACTAGTTAACTGATATGTTATTATATTCTGCTATGCATGATCTTTGGCTTGATAGACTCAATGTAACCTTTTGTGATTTCTTTCTTTCTTTATTTGTCCTTTCCCCTTAAAACTAATAAAATCTTTAAATATAAAATAAAGATAAATCAGACTCTTAGGGATCATATGACAGGATTTTAAATACAAAATTTAAAAAATGATTTGTCAGTAAAAAAATATCATAAATATGTGATTCACTATTTGTGAATCACCATTTTCCTGATTCTTGCACTTCTCTACTGCATACTCAGTATTTTTAGTTTTAAATATTGCCTTTTAATGACGTGACCTGCCTTGGGTCCTTTGAAGAGAAAAGGAGGGGTAAACATTTTCTGAATTTAAAAATAAACAAGTTAAGTAAATAAATACTCTTGAGGGGGGAAATAACTATTTAATTCGGTTTCAGTGGTTGTTGTTGAAGATGGTGGTCTCTTCTTTTACCTTTACAACAACCCTGTAAGGATCAGGGGGATATTACCACATTCATGGCACACGGAAAGAAGCTGAGTCCAGAGGGAGGATGATGGGATGCCGAGCCAACCCCGCAACCACAGAAGAGAGCCCAGGAGAACAAGAGTTAAAGCCAAGCCTTCTTCATTCAACATTCAGCCTCCCAAACACAAGGCCAGGCCAGTTCGCTTTCTTCCTGAACACCTCCTGTGCAAAGCAGTTCATCAATATGATGTCACATTGAAGAAGGGACTGGTTTGTTTTCCATGGCTTCAGAGACTAGGACTTGGGGCAATGGTCTCAAACTACTGGAAAAGAGATTCCATTTGAACATTAAGAAGAACTTCATGACATTTAGGGCTGTTTGGCAGTGGAATAATATGCTGCCCCAAAGGAGAGTGGTGGAGTCTCCTTCTTTGGAAGAGGTTTTTAAGCAGAGGCTGGATGGCCATCTGTCGGAAATATTGTGATGGGGGTTCCTGCATGGCTGGGGGGTTGGACTAAATGGCCCTTGAGGTCTCTTCCAACTCTAGGATTCTGTGATCTTCTGAAAAGGCAGAAGGCTCCCTTGGTTAAGGAGGAGGAGGAGGAGGAGGAGGAGAGGAGGAGAGGGGGAGGAGGAGGAGGAGGAGGAGGAGGAGGAGGAGGAGGAGGAGGAGAGGAGGAGGAGGAGGGGGAGGAGGAGAGGGGGAGGAGGGGGAGGAAGAGGAGGGAGGGGGAGGAGGTGGAGGTGGAGGAGAGCTGGAGCAGGGATGATCAACATGCAGGCAGGCAGGAGAAATCCATAAACTGGTAAAATGAACTGAAATCAATTTTCTTTCCAGGGTCTAAGATGAGAAAATAGAGATTTGAGGGGAGAAAACACACCAGTCCAAACAGCGTGTCGGAGCGGCAAAACACTTGTTTTGCCAGCGCTGTGCTGTTCCAGCGGATGATATGGTCTCTTTGAATCCATAAGAAACTTGTTTCCTAGAACATACAAAACATTTACTGGAAACCTTCTTGTCAGTCATCCAGGTGAGTTTATCTGGAAGCTGAGTCAAAGCAACTAGACTTCTTTTTCTTGAGAGATAGAAACGATTCGCTGCTCATCCAAACAGCTTCATCAGTCTGAGGAAAGCTAATTGTGAGTCCTCCATCTTGTAGTTCGCTTCGACCTCTTGTCAACCTGGTCTGAAATAGGCTCATAAGATGAACCATTTATTTATTAATTTATTTATTTATTTATTTATTTATTTATTTATTTATTACACTTCTGTACCACACCATTTCCCAAAGGGACTCTCGGCGGTTTACAGATTAAAAAGCATCAGTTAAAACAGTAATAAAAACAATAGCGGAGGACAACAATAAGGGCAGTAGAAGGGAAGACCTCAGCAAGAAGCAACGGGCACACACAAGCACACACAGGCACACACACACACACACACACACACACACACACACACACACACACAAAAGAATTAAAGAGAAATAAGGTCACCATAATCCTCCTTAAAAAGCATAGTTTTAAAAGCCTTTTTGAAGGCGGGCAGGGACGATGCATGGCGCAACTCACTCGGTAGTTGATTCCATAGTGAAGGGCCAACAACCAAGAAGGCGCGGCTACGCATTGCCGACTTACGCGCCTCCCTTGGGGTGGCCATCCTGAGTGAGCGCGCCCGTGACATTCAAGTGGTCCTAGCCTCTGTTGATCCGTGAGAGATACGCTCCGCTAGGTATTCAGGTCCCAAGCCGTGGAGGGTTTTGAAAACCAAAACCAGGACCTTGAACCTTATCCGGAGAGCCACGGGCAACCAATGCAGGCGGGCCAGAACTGGGGTGATGTGATCATATTTGTGAGCACCCACCACCAGTCTGGCTGCCGCATTCTGTACCTGTTGGAGCCTCCGGACAAGGGTCAAGGGCAACCCCACATAGAGTGTGTTGCAGTAGTCAATCCTCAATATCACAAGGGCCTGCACAACTGTTCCCAAGGCCTGAATAGGCTCGTTAGGTAGACAACAGTATCCATAGCATTAAGGTGAATCATGGCCTAAGGTGCTGAAACCCATAAAGTATGGGTCACTAGCTATGGCCTAGGTGGGGAAATCAACGGATTTGTCTTTCATCTTCCATTTCAGCATGAACTTCCCAGATCCAGCCTCATAACCCAGCAAGGAGATTGGGGCAGAGGTTCCGCGACATGCAGATGACAACAGGCAGTTGTTATAGTTATAGTTATAGTTATAGTTATAGTTATAGTTATAGTTATAGTTATATAGAATATGAGAATCCCACCCTGGCACCGACTGTGGAAGCCACAGCAAGGCAGGGGGAATGGTCGGCCACTCTGCCGTCCTTCCTGAGAGGCACAGCATTCTTAGAAAGGGCTCTGCCCAGATCTGCCGAATGTTAATGCCAGACCATTCTGCACTGAGCCCCTCTGGTCCAAGGATTCCTGCAAAATCTTGATGCCACTATATTCCATGTCTGAACCTCAGAAGGTACGTGCATTGGATTCTATTGATTTTCGACATTAGCATCTGTTTGCAATGGGAGGCTTTCATCATACCCAATGGCTCCGTACCGTGGTTGAGACTGTCCGCCTGGCAACTGTGTGAATGTAATTGAAATGATTGGCCACCTTATGTTTTCAAATGAATTGCTTGTTTGTTGATTCTTCATTGTAACAACGTTCTGATAGGAAATCCCTCTTGTAGGCTCTTTGGATGAGGAGATGCAGCCAATGAAACACACAGAATCATAGAATCATAGAGATGGAAAAAGAGACCTCAAGGGCCATTCAGTCCAACCCCCTGCCATGCAGGAACCCCCATCACAGGACTCCCGACAGATGGCCATCCAGCCTTTGCTGGATGGACAAACAATTGCAACTTTCACTTTCTCCTGGATTCCACATTTTTAAGCTCAGTGTCTTAAGGACCTGCCAATAGGATTTGCAGAACGAGAAACATAAGTTTTTACAGGCCAGGCAAGTATGCTTACTTCATCCCGGGCAGGATGTGAAGAAGCCTTGCTGAAGAGGAGGGAGCCAGTGTCACTCTGATTCAGGGCAAAGGTGTCTGAACCCACAAGGATTCAAAACAAGAGTTAGGGAGATGGGGATCAAGCACCCCAGATCATCCCCAATCTGTAAAGGTGGCACCATGAATGCTGCTGCTTCCTTCTCCTGCCTCCTCTGTCTGAGTCAGCCACTCACCAGGCCGAGCGTGCTCCCTCGCTCCACCTTCTGAGCTGATCTGTCATTCCAGGCAGCACCTTAGGCTCATCTTGCCCTGTCTGCTTGTGACTGGGAGATTAGCCCAGGAGGTGAGACAAAAGCAAGCATGCCAGCCCTGGTGAGTGGCTGATCTGCTGAGGAGCCAGGGTTGAGTGGAGCAGCACTTGTGGTGCCGCCTTTATGAACCTGCACAAACTGGTTCGTGCCCATCTCTACTGGCAACTCAAAACCCTGGGGCTGGATGGATGAGTCTATCAGGGGGTGAACAGACAGTGATTAAAGGGGCACATCAGATTGTGGTGGGAGTGATTTCCCTCCAAGCAGGTCCAGCGATAGGTTTTTTTGTGGCCTAAGTGAGGGGTGGGGGTGGGCAGCGGGGGAGGCAGGGCAGGGGCAGCAGGGGGATGGAGCAGGGGGTGATGGGTGCAGGGGGCAGCGGGGGGGCGGATGGTGGTGGCCAGTGGTGGGGGGCGGTGGGGGCAGCAGGCTGGCCAGCGCCCCCTCTCCATTTTGGCGCCCTAGGCAACTGCCTAGTTCGCCTTAATGGACGCACCGGCCCTGCCTCCAAGTGACCCTTTTGTGTGTCGAAAGCTTGCCACAGCTTTGCTGTGTAATAAGATAGCTCTGCTAATTGGCCGAGAAGGTCCCGACTGGGCATGGAACAGGAGCAGGCTGGTGTGAGGTCTTCTGTACATCATCTAAACCTCAGAGAACAGCTCACACTAGAATGTGGTCCTGGAATTCAGGGAACTTCCCTGAAACCCCCTTTTCCGTCCTAGGGGCTATTTGCCACAATTACAATGCTTTAAAAAAATTAAACTCTTCATGGCAAAATACAGACCCATTTGTTATTATTAGCAGTGGGTCACATTCAGAAACCCAGGAGAGGCACACACCCATCCCTGGCAATTCAGGGCCCAGAATTTGGACCCTCACCCCAATCCGGAAGGCAGATCAAACCTATCTTTTTCTGATCCTTAACTGAGTGGGTTTTTTTGCCAATTTGTTTTTATCTACCACTGTACACTGATTAGGTGCCATAAGGGTTTTTAACCTTCTGTTTTATTGCTATTACTATTTGCTTTACTTGTGCCTTTATTGTAATTTCTATGGCTTTGGTAGTCTTGTAAGCTGCTTAGAGTACACTATGTAGATAAGCGGGGTATAAATGCAACAAATAAATAAATAAATAAATAAATAAATCCCATCAAACCTTTCTGCTGGCCTTCCAAAGCCCCCCTCCTGCTCTCCCATGGCCCTACGGAGCATTTTTCCTGTGCCGCAGTTGTTCTAAATGACTTTTTCTTTTGAAAAACATTCCTCCCTAGAGGAATACATAGAGGGGGACACAACAAAAGAGCTTCCATCCCGCTAGGCAAGGTGGCTCTTAAATCAACAATAGTTTAAAAACATCATGCTCTCTCCCCACCCGGGCCCACCTTCCGAGGTGACGAGGGTGCATTTGGCAAATTTGGTACTGGGTGGATGAGATTGTGGTGCGTTGTCTACCCTAAAAACAACTTCTTCGAGTGCCATGTCCTCATAGAACGTTGGGAATCAGTAGCCTGAACTGGTTTCTATCTAAAGCTATCTATCTAACTATGCATATTGGGGCAAAAATCCAAACTTTATCTCTCAACTCATGGGCTCTGAGCTATTTATGACGGCTCAGGAAAGAGATCTTGGTGTGTTGGTGGACAGCTCCATGAAGGTGTCTCCCCAATATGTGGCAGAGGTGAAGAAGGCCAATTCCATGCTAGGGATTAACAAAAGGGGATTGAAAATAAAGCAGCCAACATTATAATGCCATTATACAAAACAATAGTAAGGCCACAGCTGGAGTATTGTGTACAATTCTGGTCACCGCATCTCAAGAAAGACATAGTGGAACTGGAAAAGGTGCAGAAGAGAGTGACTAAAATGATTGCTGGGCTGGGGCACCTCCCTGATGAAGAAAGGCTAAAACATTTGGGGCTCTTTAGTCTGGAAAAAAGGCGCCTGAGGGGGGATATGATTGAGACGTACAAAATAATGTAGGGCATGAGTCACGTGGATAGAGGGAAGCTCTTCTCCCTCTCTCAAAATACCAGAACTAAGGGACATACACTCAAATTGAGTGCTGGGGGAGTAAGAACAGACAAGAGAAAATATTTTTTTACTCAGTGTCTTGTTAGTCTGTGGAACTCCCTGCCACAGGATGTGGTGATGGTATCTGGCCTGGATGCCTTCCAAAGGGGTTTGGACAGATTCCTGGAGGAAAAGTCCATCACAGGTGACAAACCATGATGGAGATGTGTCATCTCCAGGCTTAAAACCATGGTCCTTCAAGGGCCAGATGCAGGGGAGTGGCATCAGGAGACAGAGATCTAGTCTCATGCGCTCCCAGACGCATCTGGTGGAGCCACTGTGAGATACAGGAAACTGGACTAGATGGGCCTTTGGCCTGATCCAGCATGGCTCTTCTTATGTTCTTATGTTCTTATGGTACCAGAGCGTTCAGGGTTTCCTGTGTGAATTTTGTGAATTTTTTTCCTGTGTGCAGGGCCGGAGCGTCCATTAAGGCGAACTAGGCAGTTGCCTAGGGTGCCAAAATGGACAGGGGGCGCTGCCCAGCCTGCTGCCCCCTCCGCCGCCCCCCCCCCCACCCCCGCTGCCGCCCGACCCCCCTGCTGTCGCTGCCCGACCCCCCTGCCGCCGCCTGACCCCCCACCGCCGCCGCCTGACCCACTGCGCTGCCCCTCGCCTAGGGCGCGAAAAAAACCCTAGCGCCGGCCCTGCCAACGTGCAAATCACCACAGATAAAGCTCATGGCACGATGCACAGAAGCTCCCCTGCTCTGACGGGATACACGGGCACTTTCAGACAGCTTTCCTGATGCAGAGGCATGCTCTGGTAAAATGCTGCAGGCAGGGATTGCTGACACCACCCGCCTCTGTGTGCAGTGCAGCATCCTTCATTTGCAGGGTTCTATGGAGGCAGACAAATGCATGCAGAGTGGCAGAAACATGATTTAGCATCATCCCACTTCCATGGGAGGGACATGCAAAGCCCAGTCCTTCTACATTTCTACAGGGGTTGGTTTATTTAGGTTATCAGACTTGAGACCTGCTTTTTCCCTTCAAAAGAGGAGCAACAGTGGCTAAAGCAAATAACAAAGGAATCACTTTTTAAAAGCTTCATCCATGCTGATTAACCGCCTCATTTGCAGAAACCCACCTTAGCTGCCTATCAAAAAAAATTTTTTTTTTGCTTGCTAATGGCAACCTGCCTCTGCAGAAGGTGGAGTCTGTTTTCTCCCAGTACTTTTAGGCCAGGATGGGAAGTACTTGGAAGGTAGTCATATAGAGGAGGTGGTTGAGAACGGAAATCACAACAATGGACTAAAGCTACAGGAACTCAGATTTTGGTTGAATATCAGGAAAAACTTCTTAACTGTAAGCCACCCACAGTGGCCAGATGGCCAGATGGGCAGGGTATAAATCTTTAAAAATTAATAAATAAATAAATTAATTAAAACAGTTAGAGTAGTATGACAATGGAACCCAAGACCTCAGGGAATGGGGTGGCAAGCGCTCCAACATTGGAGGCCTTCAAGAGAAATTTAGACGAACCACCTGGCAGCTAGTCTATGATTTCATGATTTGCTTCCCTGTCTTGAACAGGAGGTTGGACTTAATGACAGTTTAAGGCTCCTTCCAATCAAATGATTCCATGCACTTTCTTCTCCTTTACACCAAACAAAAGGTGTGCTGCAAATATAACACCCCATAAGCACTTAAAGCACTTTTTGGGTGGTTTACAATCTAATTATGTACTGGGTACTCAGTTTACTGACCTCAAAGGAATGCAAGGCTGAGTGACCTTTGAGCCAGCTGCCTGGGATTGAACCCCAAGCTTTGAGCAGAGTTTTGGCTGCAGTCATTGTGCCACGAGGCTCAACCGTCATAATCTGATGATAGTGAAATTCTGAGACTTATAGCTCACTCGCTCTCCCCCACTCTCTCTCACACACACACATTTGTTCTCTCTCTCTCTCTCTCTCTCTCTCTCTCTCTCTCTCTCTCACACACACACACACACACACACACACACACACACACACACACACACACACACTCTCTCTCTCTCTCTCTCTCTCTCTCTCTCTCTCTCTTTCACACACACACACACACACACACTTATTTCTCTCTCTCTCTCTCTCTCACACACACACACACACACACACACACACACATACTTACATACTTATTCTCTCTGTCCCTCTCCTCCCTCACACACACACACACACACACTCTCTCACACACACACACACACACACACACACACACACACACACACACACACACACACACACACACACACACACATTCTCTCTCTCTCTCTCTCTCTCTCTCTCTCTCTTCACACACACACACACACACACACATCTCTCTTTCTCTCTCTCTCTCTCATCTCTCTCTCTCTCATCTGACACACTCACAAAACATAATGTTCTTGATTATTTTCAGTGAACAAGGCACACACACACACACAACACAGAAGACACACATACATCTTGCTTTTAGGAAGAGCAGACATACATAATGCTCCCGTGGCATCTGACAATTCACAAAACATAATGTTCTTGATTATTTTCAGTGAACAAGGCATAGGGGCATGAATCCTTGCTGAGCAACCCAGAAGAAAAAGGGAGTGTAATACAGGAGGGCTTCCCTTCAGTTGCTCAACCAGGTTAGAATGATTTCAGCTCCAAGAAGCTGGCACTCAATGTGTCAATGAAACCCTGCCCAGAGGTTTTGCAGTGAAACGGTCCATTCAAATTCAGGAACCAGTCCTCCACCACCCGCTGTAAGCGCATTTGCCAAAATAACAACAGCAGCAGCAACAACAACAACAACAACAACAACAACAATGGACAAGTACCCACTTAGAATTGCAACAAATTGCACGACATGCTTTCCCTTGACCGCACAAACCCATGGTGCCAGCATTGACATTATAGCCATGTGCAAGTTCACACAATCCACGGTGGATAAGAACGTCCCTACTTCAGTGTCGACCTGGAGAGACCTCGGATGGAATCCTCGCATTAGGAGTTTTTGGTATACATAAGAAGGCCAATTCTGTTGGCCACCTTATTCACAGTGGCTCAGCCCAAGGACGGCTGTACCACCACAGTCTTCTTTTCCTGCATCTCTGAATGCACGGCAGAGAAACCGAACCCCTGGATTTATCTTTAAACCAGGCCAAAGTTCCTTATTATCAGTATTGGACAGCCTTCCAAAAACAAAACAAAACAAAACATTTCCACTGGGATTAGAGATGGGAACAAATCAGAAAAAAAATGATTATTTGCTTCGATTGGTGTTTCATCAAGATCAATGATTCACAAAAATGAATTTGTGAGTTTTTATCTGAGAAACTGATGTATCAATTCACATTCATTTTCCACTTTAACCCCGTATAAAAAAGGCCCCCAAAGCGCTTAGAGAGCTACCCACGTTTCAGGGAAGCTTCCCTGGACTGTTCTCTATAAACCATGCAAGTTTGGTGAAGTTTGAATTCTGAGTTAGACATCAATGAAGATAATGTCCTTGAGCAGCTGGCTTGGGGAAACCCAGTCTTCACCAAACTTGGAGGGATTTTGTAAAGGCAAGTCAGGGAAAGCTTCTCTGCTTGTTTCGTGTCTCTAGCTACCTGGGGGAAACTTTCGGGGTGGAGGGGCTTTTGCAGGTGTGTAAGTCAAACACCATAAATCGATTCATCCCTAAACTTGGAAGGATTGTAGAGAAAAAACCAGGGGTAGCTTCTAGGTTCCTCAGAGGCCACTGCACAGCCCAACAAATGGATACATCCAAAATCCACTATAAATACATCCATTTGTATTGGGGCTATCAATTTGAACAAATAGGAAGCAAACAAAATCTGCAATCTGCTTTTTTGTTTAATGAATGCCCATCTCTATTCAGGATCTCAGGCTGAGTTTGGAAAAAGTCAACTCTGGGAACTACATCTCCCCAAATCCTACGCATGCTGGCCTGAGATCTGGAATCTGAACCTGCCCCCCACCCCCCGTTCTGCAAGTCCTATGCCTTTATGTGCCCTGCTCTAAATCCTGAAGAGGCCTCAAGAATAGCCCTTCTCAACCTTTTATTGGCCGCAGCTGCAAACACAATATGAAAGAAAGAGAGGGCAAAGTGGGACTGAACAAGCCACACCATTGGCTTATAAAATGGTGTGGGAAGAATTGTGTCCCCCCCCCCACCCCCATGTGCCAGGGACACTCCCAGGGGGGCACATGGATGCCATTGGGAATGGCTGTTCTAGATCTTTCCTGGTCCACAAAGGAAAGAAGTTTCAAGGTCTGATCCAGGGCATCGGTTGCCTTTTGAGACAGACAACAAGATGGATGAGAGGAGAAGGTCAAGGGGCGGCGCTCGCCCTTCACAGCAGGAAGCTCACCTGTGGCCGAGGATGGCCGGTCACCAAACACGTCAGCTCCAGCGTTTCCCCTTCGCGGATGGTGTACACGCGCTCGGAGTACCGCTCCTCCTCGATGTTGCACGCCACGCCCGAATGGATGATCCGCACCGTGGGTGGGGCTGTGAAGGCAACCAGAAGGAAAACAGATCAGCAAAGAACCGGGGGGGTAAGGGGGGAGGCAATCGACCTGTAGCCCCTTGCCCTCCCGGAGCTCTTGCACCCTTTGTAGTGCCTCTGGACTCAAAAGGTCATAGGGAAGCATGGAGGCCAAGTCCTGACCCTTGCAATGATGCTTTGCTGTTGGCCACGGTTGATTACGCAGTGGAGAAAGATTGGAGAAGGGATGCCACCCTATCCAGCCGGGCACATGAAGACAAGCAGGCAGAACTGCCAACCAGGAAGGCAATCCAGGGAGCACCGAGGGACACATCAATACATGTCTACCAAAACGCCACCTGGTGTCTCTGTGGAAGTGTAATGGTTGGAAGAACCGTAACAAAGTAGAAGCCACCACCTCTTGTAGTGGATATTTATGTATTTATTTATTTATTTATTTATTTATTTATTTACTTTTGTACATATTAACCGCCTGAATTTCCCTCAGGAACTCTGGGCGGTGTACAACAAATTGCCCAAATCAACAATTTGCCCCAAGAGAACAGACCCCACAATCATATTTTGTGCCATTTGCAATGGGTGGAGTCAGAGGTTCTAAAAAAGGCAATGAGAGTCCTGCCACTGTTTGCCAAAATACCTTAAGTAAAAATCCCCTACTCTCTTGGCAGGTTTTGGGTTTATCGGCTTCCTGGAATGGATGGTACTCATGCACCTATGTTGAGCATTCACAAATGCGGAAGATATTCGCGGGTCCCTCTGTGTGTCTTCCTCTCCCTGTCTGGTTGTGCAGAAAACCCAAAGAACACGAACACACACACGAACACACACACACACACACACACACACACACACACACACACACACACACACACACACACACACACACACACACACACACACACACACACACACAGAGGGGGGGGTGAGGGGAGAGAGAAGGCTAACAGTGAAGCCCTCTCTTGCCAAGCGCGCTATGAAATCTTATATGCTCAATGGGTACCTCTTGTCAGCAGACCTGCTTCCCATGTCCCTTGCCCTCCCGGGGCTCTTGCACCCTTTGTAGTGCCTCTGAACTCAAAAGGTCACTCAAAACACCCCTAGCTCTCAGCTTCCCCCTGCTCTGAACTGCCTCCTCCAGGCTCCCAATTCTTTGGACTTGTCCCTACTTGGGTTTTGTGGACTTGCTCATTTATTTCTTTAATTTTGCATTTCTAGAAGGGACTCTGGGTGGCTAACACGAAAGCCAAATAAATAGCCAACAATTAAGAACAAACAAATCAATAAGCAACAAACACCTAAGACTAAAAATACAATGGCATCCAAAGACCCGTCAAAAGGCAAAAATGAAAGGGTGGCGGGGGAAAAAATACAACAAAATGGGGAGGGGGGCAGAACATTACATTACCGATTTCCAAATGCTTCCTTAAAAAGCCAGGTCTTTACAGCTTTTTGAAGGCCGTTAGGGACTCCATCTGGCACATTTCACAAGGTAGTTTGTTCCACATTGCGGGACCAGCCATCGAGAAGGCCCGATTATGGGTGACAGCCTTATGGGCCTCCCGGGGGGGGGTACACGGAGCGAAAGCACCAAAGATGACCTTGCACTCTGCCTCCCACTTCTCTGGCTACACTGAGAGTCTCCTCCAAGGTGGCCCTTTGCTTCCTTCTTCTGATCTCCTCCTGTCATCCCAGCCCCAGGGATGACTCACAGTCACCATAGATACTCCCCGGTGAGGGAAAGGGAGGACAACACCAGGGCATGGAGAGGTTGGTGCGTAAATATTTGAAAGCATGTCATATTGAAGAGGGAACAGGTCTGTTTTCCATGGCTTCAGAGACTGGGACTTGGGGCAATGGTCTCAAACTACTGGAAAAGAGATTCCATTTGAACATTATAGGAAGAACTTCCTGACCGTTAGAGCTGTTCGGCAGTGGAAGATGCTGCCCCAAAGGAGGGTGGTGGAGTCTCCTTCTTTGTAAGTTTTTAAACAGAAGCTGGATGGCCATCTGTCGGAAATATTGTGATGGGGTTCCTGCATGGCAGGGGGTTGGACTAGATGGCCCTTGAGGTCTCTTCCAACTCTATGATTCTATGATTCTATGATTCTAGGTGTGTGTGCGTAGGGAAGTATGTCTCTGGGTACCTCTTGCTCTCCAAGGAGGAAAAGGCAATGGGAAGTCAACCAGGACGTAATAGATGGTCACAGGATGCTAGCTGATGGAGAGACGGGGAGAGATGCACAGAGAGTGACTGAGAAGATTTCCTTGTTTAGCCACCTAAAGGGAAGAACTCCTTTCTTTCATCCATCCATCCATTCATTTGTCCATCCATTTGTTCGTTCGTTCGTTCATCCAGCCTTCCATTCATTCTATGTATTTATATATCACTAACTTAGGCCGCGGTCCTACCAGCGTTTTCTGTGTAGTTTCACGGCGGAGAACTATGGAGTAAAAGATCTCATGCTAACCGGGAAGAGAAGTAAATTCTGGTCCCAGCCGACCACACCCCTGGAACAGCAGTTTCAGTGGAGTTTCCTAAACCATCGCCAGGGGCTGGATTTAGAAACTTCGCTCAAAAATGCTTGCTTATTTGCTTCTGCAACCACGACAGGACACAGAAAATACGCAATAAAATCAGTTGTTCCCCTTTAACGGCAGCTTCCTGTGGCTGAAATGCGAAGAAGACAGGTAGAGACCGAACCAGAAAACGAAAATACGAAGCAGAAGAGAGGACACTAACTGCACATTAAAAACCACATGACCACCCCAAAAAAATATGCAGGAAATTTATATACACAGAAAACTCTGGTAAGTCCGCGGCTTTAGAGTGAAACTCTACTGTAAGTGTCTGGAAGTTGAGCCATGGCAACTGGACTTCTTTTCTTGTGTCTTACTGACAAAGCTGCTCGGATGAGTAGCGAAATGTTTCCATCCCACATGAAAAGAAGGCCAGTTGTCATGACTCAAGCTCCCAGACCTGGATGACTGAGAATCTCCACAAACACTACTCTAAGCAAGACCAGAAAAACCAACCAACAAAACAATAACAGACATATCAATGGAAGTCATTCCTAAGTGCCCACGCACAAGAAACGCATGCCAGCAGTTGGTTGCAAATGAGAGGAACTCATGAGAAGCGGGAGGCAGCTTTGACAGAAGAGCCCTGAACTGACAGCAGGATTTGCATCCTCGTCCTTCAGCACTCCCGTTGACCTCAGAAAAAGGAACAATCCCACCCAGGATCTAGGCATGGCCTTTCCCACCATGGGGATGACAATCTCTGTCCGTTTTGTTTGGGCAGACAAGGAGGCAGAATTAAAACCGACATAAACGGGGAGGCATTTCCTTATAATCTTAGTTCAGACTGGGAGGGGGGGGAATGATGTTTGGTGCCAAATCTCCCCCTTGTTGGGCAAAACTGCCTAATCCACCAAATTTGTGCAGCGGCCCGAATTGCTCCAAAGCTCTTGTCATAATATGTTAGAATTGACAAAATGTATGTAATGTGTATTTAACAGATTGAACAGAGAATTTGTAAAATGGAGTCAGTCAAAAATGCAGTGTCATTATGTTAGCCACAAGTGCAAGGGATTAGAAATCACTAGGAAGTTAAAGTGATTTAGAACAGGTGGAATAGTTTAATGACATCGTGGTGTGTCAGGATGTGATTGGTTAAAATCATGTCTGATGAGTTCCAAATGTGTATAAAGGAACTGGCTGGTGTAATGTAAATTGGGACTGTTTATGGTGAGAATATACTCTATTGTATATTGTGCTCTGTATATATGTTATGTTTGGTGTTATGCTGTTGTTTTTTCTTATCTACTGTATATATTCAATATAAGAGTTTTATTTTGTTCTTTGTCTCATGTTCTTAGTTCCAATAACACTTATTGCAAGTACCTACACTTTATTTACATGCTGCTGCTGCTAAGCTAATTTTCTCTGCTATACACATAAACAAGTACATTTGTGTATTTCTTTCATCATTCTCCCCAGAATTTATTGACAGCTCTTGCTAGGTACGTTGCATCTTCCTTAACAATTAGGCAAATCTCCGCTGGGGAGGAAGGAGTGTCTTTGCACTCATGCTTGTGTGCTTTGTGTCACAAAGAGAAAGGATACTACCCAAACATTAAATTATGAAGACTGTGGGGGAGGACAATTTAAAACAACACAAAAAACCCAATAACAATAATAAAAATACATACATATAATCAGGCTTAAAAAATGGTGATTTGTTTCGTTTTGTTTAAAAATTTTGTTTCATGTTTAATGATTTTTTTAAATAAATTGTCTGTTGGTTCGTTAATTCGGTATTCATTTTTACCCACTTTGTGCGATTTAAAGCATTTCACCATGTGTGGGCTTCCCAACGCCCCAGACCAGATGGAAAACATTTTAAAAAATAAAAAAATAAAAAGCATCAACCTAATAGCTATAATCAGGCATAAAAAAAAATATGATATAAAAATTTGTTCCATGCCCATCTTAGTACACACATATACCAGTACTCCCTACCCCCACCTGTAACCGTCTGAAAATCTTCTTGTGTCATCATCTTCTTCCTCTTCTTCTTCTGCTACAAATCTTCATAGCCCTCTTTTTCCAGAAGTGTACAGAATCATTATTGGGTTCTTTCTCTTTCCCTTTTATTAAAACATATTCAATAAATTTGCTTGCTTTTCTCAGCTGGGGGGCAAGGAATCCCATGAGGGCTCCAGGTTTCAAGTGCTGCCAAGACAAAGTCTCAAAGGACAAGGAGAAGGGATGTAAGAAGAACGTCTTCCCATCCTTAATCCGCTGGAGACCTAGAGAAGGGAGATCCCCTGTGGGTTTCCACTATGGGGAGGGAAGCAGCTTCACCGGCTTTTTCTCCACACAAGTAGAGATGGGAACAAACTGAAAAAAAATGGCAATTTGTTTTGTTTCATTTCATTTAAGGCTTCATTTCATTTCATTTTGTTTTTAATGATTTTTTTAAACAATTCATTTTGTTGGTCCGTTAATTCATTATTCATTTTTACCTGCTTTGGGCAATTTAAAGCATTTGAACGCGCATGGGCATCTGAACACCCCAGATCAGACGGAAAACATTAAAAAAAATTAAAAAGTTTATAACTGCACAAACTTTAAGCCTCCAAAAAAAAAGCAATCTGAGAAAACACATGAATAGACTTTTAAGCACTCCTCACACCCTGCTAGGTAGAAAAAAAAATAATTTTCACTGTGTTTTTAAGCATATTCAGGACATTTTAATACCTTAAAAATGCCATTCTGCACAGATTCACTGCCATTAACAAAAGTATGCGGCAGCCATTTTGTCCCCTAAAAAAATCTCTTTAAAAACACATTTTTAGGTGTTTTAAATCACTGGCATCAACCTAATAGCTATAATCAGGCATTTTTAAAAATTACGATATTTTGGAAGTATTTCTCATCCGTTTAAAGCATTTATAAACAGCTCATTTCTTCGTGCACCGCCATTAACAAAATGAAACACAACGAAGCAATTTTTTCCAGTTTGTTTTGTTTTGTTTGGATTTTACTCCTAGGTTCGTTATTTGTTTCATTATGTAACAAAACAAATAACGAATAACTAAATGATTAAAAAAATCATTTTGTGCCCATCTCTACATCCAAGTGAATGGGGAACCCCAGCCAGGTAGCAGGCAGAGGACTTGCATTGTGCACAGCTGCTCCCTGGCATGCAATGAATGAGTGGATGAGGACCCATCTTTCCCGCTTCTAATAATCTCCAAAATCCCCCGAAGGAAACTTTACATTTCTTTAATTTTCACTCGGGATCTTTTAGACTTCACTTACACAAATTAACTTTTCATTATAGTTCCAGTTTTTATTGCATATCTCTGTAGCTTGAAAGGTATTTTCCCGCTCGTTATGCAAGCAAAGTGCTCTAATGAAGACAATAAAATCAAGCTATTGACACAAAGGGACCAATCCCAGCTTCTTTTTGCTCCACAAATATTGAAAAGCCCAGCAGCTTTCTATGGGACTGTCCGCCTGATTACAGATCAAGGTGGTTATCTTACATGACCCAGCATCCTTAAGTAAAGTCAGAGTCTCCCTCACATCTTAATTCCGGCTGAGAGATTATGCTTCAATATTTGCAGGAAGGGGGAGGGTAATTAACAGGGGAACATTAATGAAGACTCTGTAGTTTTTGTATCCCACATGAGCATTGCAGAGGTGATGGAGTGCATGGAAGCAGACTCAGGATAAGAAACAAGGACATAGCATCAAGGTGCACAGAAACACCCTGAGGGAACCACCTCGGGCAGTACTGTGTGAACGGGGCAGGTATCCTTTAAGTCACCACTTGTGAAGTCACCACTTGTGAAATGATTCATCAATCTCCCAAGCATTCAGACTTGGATACATATAATCCTTCCTTCCTTCCTTCCTTCCTTCCTTCCTTCCTTCCTTCCTTCCTTCCTTCCTTCCTTCCTTCCTTCCTTCCTTCCTTCCTTGCTTTCTGCCCTCTTTTTGAAGAGGGGAGGAAGATGCAACCTGTGCACTGTCAAGAAGGCTTCCAGGCACCTGCAGGACATCCGGGGAGGGACAAGGGCATCCCAGGAACCTTAGCAGGCAAATGAGTCTGGAGTGGCCGCCTTCATTGCCACAACCCTGTGGCTCCACAGCAACACTGCCAACAGAGTTCTTCAGCAGATGGACATTGCTGTGCTGAACCCAGCCATGCAGCCAGCAGGCACTTTGTAGGCATTCACACAATCCTTTCCCCAGTAAAAGCGAGAGCCGCTTGGCTGCACAGGAAGATCTCCACTGGCTGAGATGCCACCAGAGCCAAGGAGAATGTCTCAGGAGCCTAAGGATGGAGAGTGTTTTGCTCGGAGGTCTTTCCCATTGGCCTCTTCTGAAAAGACCCTCAAAATCCCAATGGGGTTTTTCAAATTTTCCCCCATCCCCACCCCCATTTCAGTTCTTGACCCAGGAAGACAAAGAGAGGAAGGAACCACACTATCTGAGCACCTGTGGTCCTGGAGCAGTCAAAAGAGATGAAATGAGAATTACAGGAGGACCCCGGTATCCGCTGGGGATTGGTTCCAGGCCTTCCTGTGGATAATGAAACCATGGATAAGAGAGAACGCCTGCCCACCCACTCCCAAACTGCTGTTTCCTGACAGTAGCTTGCTTTATGACTGCTGTTTTGAGACAGCATAGAATCATAGAATCATAGAGTTGGAAGAGACCTCAAGGGCCATCTAGTCCAACCCCCTGCCATGCAGGAACCCCCATCACAATACTTCCGACAGATGGCCATCTAGTCTCTGCTTAAAAACCTCCAAAGAAGGAGACTCAACCACCCTCCATGGCAGCATATTCCACTGCCGAATAGCTCTAACTGTCATGAAGTTCTTCCTAATGTTCAAATGGAATCTCTTTTCCTGTAGTTTGAAACCATTTCCCCCGAGTCCTAGTCTCTGAAGCCATGGAAAACAAACCTGTTCCCTCTTCAATATGACATCCTTTCAAATATTTAAACATAGCTATCATATCCCATCTCAGTCTTCTTTTAGAGAGGCTAAACATTCCCAGTTCCCTAAGCCATTCCTCATAAGACATTTCCTCCAGACCCTCAACCATCCTGGTCGCCTCCTCTGCACCCGCTCGAGGTTATCAACATCCTTTTTAAATTGAGGCGCACAGAAGTGGACACAGGACTCCAGGTGGGGTCTGACCAGAGCAGAATAGAGTGGTACTATCACTTCCCTTGATCTAGACACTATGGTTCTGTTGATACAACCAAGAATCGAATTGGCTTTCCTGGCCGCCGCATCACACTGCTGACTCATGTTCAATTTGTGGTCCACCAAGACTCCCAGATCCCTTTCACAGGTACTATCCTCCAGCCAAGTATCCCCATCTCATTCTTTTTACCTAGATGTAGCACCCTACATTTCCCTCTGTTGAAATCCATTTCGTTAGCTTTGGCCCAGCACTCTAGTCTGTCAAGGTCTTTTTCGATTTTCATCCTATCCAAGCTTGCTTTATGGCCGCTGTTTGTGACAGTAACTTGCTTTACAGCTGCTGTTTGTGACAACAGCTTGCTTTACAGCTTGCTTTTTGGCTGCTGAATTATTTAATTTTTTTCCTCTGTCAACCGTGGATAACTGAATCAGTGGATATGGGGGTCCTACTGTATCCAGAGGCACATCCCTCACCTCTCTTTATATCGCATACGTCTGATCAGTCTCTAGAACCGGAATACTAGTGGGCCAAGGATTTACAGGCCATCCTGGATGGGGGATGATGGGATTTGCACTCAAAAGAGGACCTCTCCCAGCCTTCTGCTGAGACCCAACCCCACGCACAGGAAGCACCAGGACCCCAGTCTCCCTGAAAGCCACTTTGCTGTACAACCCTCCGGATCCCAGAGATAAGAAGAAAGGCAGCCGCCACTGGAAGTGTTTTCTGCACATGCTCAAGGGGCATGAGGATTTTTACCAATTCCTGATCCCCATCACGGTCAGCAGAAGTTCCGGAGGCAAGCATTGAAAATGTCACAACGAGACCTGTGAGCACAGGCTTTTGCTGTGGGAGGGGATTACTGGGTGGAGGGAATAAAGGGGTCACGCCCATCCACCCCAAAACTTGTCCAGAGGCTCATGACACCCCCCCCCAGAAATGTCACCTGAACAAGGCAGGCATTTGAGCATTCGTTTCAGCCACAGATGGGGGACAAGGGTTTGGACTCAGCACAGGAGAAGCAGCCTGCTGGCCTTCCGGAAGGCTTTAAAAACCTACCTTTTCCGGGAGGCCTTTGGCGATTCCTAGGCTTTTTTTTTTAACTCACCCCGCCATCGCCATGTTTTGAATGATAATTTTATCGGATAGCTTCAGGAACGCTATCAGGTTTTAATTGTATTAGTTGATCTGTGTATTGTGTGTCTTCTAACTGTGTTTATGTGTGCCGATTGTGGCTCTGTAAGCCGCTTAGAGATCTTGATGATAATAAGCGGGGTATAAATAAATAAATAAATAAATAAATAAATAAATAAATAAATAAATAAGTGTGCTGCTTCTCTACTGCCCCATAGGGCTTAAAGCGCTCTCTGGGTGGTTTACAGTTTATTCTTGCAGGCTAAATTTGTGCAGCAATCTGGGTACTCGTTTTGCCAACCTCGGAAGGAGAGAATGAGATGGATTTGGAAATTAATAAAACAAGGTGAGAAAACAAGCTGCTGTCCACAGAGTTGAGTGTAGCTGTTTCAGCCTTTCGGAAATCTTATTCAAAAATTTATTGATTGATTGATTGATTTGATTTTTTTATACCGCCCCTCTGGCAGCAAGGTCACTCTGGGTGGTTTACAACAATTAATACATTCAAACAATTTATACAATAAAACCATAAATAGTAACACAATAAGACAAAAACAAAATAAAAATAACATTAAAGTGACATAAAACAATAAAGCAATATATTATTATTGGCAGGCTAATCAGTTAAAATCAAGATTTAATGGGTGAACACTGAATTGGAAATATATTTGGGGGAATGCCTGCTTCAATAACCAAGTTTTTAAAAACTCTGTCCCCCGTCAAGCCTTCAACAGGCCTTCTGCTTCCAAGAAGTGGTTTTTAAGCAGAAGCTGGGTGTCCACCTGTTGGAAATACTGTGATGGTTATTCCTGCATGGCAGGGGGTTGGACTAGATGGCCCTTGAGGTCCCTTCCAACTCTAGGATTCTAGGATTCTAGAAATCGTCTCTGAAGTCAGCGTTCCACCTTTTGCCCAGAATTTAGGAGGCAACTTTTCCAGGGTAATTTACTTCAAAGGTTGCAATCATGGAAGAACAACACAACCACACCACACCTGCAGTTAGTCTCTGGCATAAGAGTGCTTCAAGAGCACCCTGTCTGGTGCAGTGGAGAGAGTGACGAATGAGGCCTCTGGAGAGAAGGGCTCAAATCCCACCACCTCCCGGCCACGGAGACTCATATGGGAGAGTAAAACCATTCCATAAATAGCTCTCTCACATTGCAAAGCCCTCTTAGAAGGGTTGTTAGAAGCTGGCCCTGGTGGGTCGCAGATGACCAGCTGCAACCAAAAAGCCCATCATGCTTGATGACTGGGTAGAATCATATAAACCTCCTGATTAATTTAAATAAAGCAAGGCCCTGGTAATCCTAAAGATATTTCCTTGTCGAAAGGAACACCCTCAAGATCCAGACGGCTGCCATGTCACCCCCAGCGATTCACTCTCCAAGCCTGACAGACAGAACTTCCGAATGACGTTCCTCCTATGAAATGCATCATCATAACAATAGTAATTGCCTGCCATCGGGTCAATCCTGACGCAACTCTTTTCACGGCTTTGCAGGTACAAAGTCCTCGGAAGTGGTTCACCAATGCCTTCTTCTAGTGGCATCCCCTGGGGCAGTGCAGCGTTTGCCCAAGGCCACCCAGGCTGGATCTGCTTCTCAGGAGGCACCGAGGGGGAATCGAACCCCCAAACCTCAGGCTGCACGTCCAGATACCTAAACCACTGAGCTATCCAGCTCTACAATCCTTTTAGCATACCAAAACATCCACATACAAAAGTGGAACAGGTGATACCTTTAGGCTACTAGAAAATTCACAAAAATGTTGCTAAGATTTCAAGGGCAAAACCCTCTTCCTCAGAGCAGTACCAATAGGTTATAACACAGCAAAAGATGGATTTGCCAGGAGTTATTTCTTAGATGTAAGGCCATAGAATCATAAAATCATAGAATCATGGAGTTGGAAGAGACCTCAAGGGCCATCCAGTTCAACCCCCTGCCATGCAGGAACTGGTTTTGAATCTCCCTTTGCTTAAAGTCTAGAGCGCTTTCTGAAGCGATTTGGCTCAAACTGCAGACACCATGCACCGGTTTCTCCCAGGTTTCCCCCTCTGAATAAAAAAAAATCCTCATACATCTGTGAAGATTCTCAGTCATCCAGGTGAGTTTATCTGGAAGTTGAGTCATGGCTACTGGACCTCTTTTTTGAGAGATAGAAACGTTTTGCTGTTCATCCAAACAGCTTCATCGGTCTGAATAGAGCTAGTGCAAGTACTTCATCTTATAGTCAGCTTTGACCTCTTGTCACCCTGGTCTGAATTAGGCTCATAAGATGAACAATCGCCTGAATAGGCTTGTTAGGGAGACAATAGTATCCATAGCCTTAAGGTGAACAATGGCCTAAGGTGCTGAAACCCATCAAGAATGGGTCGTTAGCTATGGCCTTGGTGGTGAAGGCTTTTTGATTTGTCTGGGTACTTTGGAAAGCACAGCCTGATAAGTAGTGGATAGACTATGCCGGAGCCCACCACCTCTGTTGAGGGAGGGGTTTTCAATGCTCACATGAATGGCTTCCCTTTCCTGGATTGTGCAGTCATCATCAGACCTGACCATGGCCTGGGAGTAGAAGTTTACAGGAAACCCACCCACACATATCAATACTTGCTGTTTGACTCCCACCATCCACTACAGCACAAACTAGGAGTCATCAGGACCCTAAGCCACAGAGCAGAGAGCATCCCCACCTCCTCAGAAGCCAAGAAGAAGGAAGACAGGCACCTGAAGACAGCACTTAAGGCCTGTGGATATCCAAAGTGGGCCTTCAACAAAGCAGTGGGCCATCCCAGAAGAACAAGGGATCAGTCTGAGACCCAGACCCGACGGAAGAACCTGGTCATTCCTTCCATGGCTGGAGTGTCGGAGAACCTTAAAAGGATTTTTGGCAAACACCACATCCCTGTTTATTTCAAACCCACAAACATACTAAGGCAGAGACGTCCACCCAAAGGATCCGATACCAAACCATAAAAGGAGCAATACAGTATATGCAGTCCAATGCAGTGAAGAGTGTTCAGACCTCTACATTGGAGAAACTAAACAGCCATTAAACAGAAGAATGGCCCAACATAGGAGGGGTAACAGCTCAGGACCAGAATCAGCAGTACACCTCCATTTGAAGGACAAAGGGCACTCTTTCAAAGATGAGGATGTACACAGACAAAGAAGAGAGGTGGTTTGAGAGAGGAGTAAGGGAAGCCATTCATGTGAGCATTGAAAACCCCTCCCTCAACAGAGGTGGTGGGCTCCGGCTTAGTCTATCTGCTACTTATCAGGCTGTACTTTCCAAAGTACCCAGGCAAATCAAAAGGCCTTCACCGCCAAGGCCATAGCTAACGACCTTGATGGGT
Organism: Phrynocephalus forsythii; assembly: GCA_029282475.1. NCBI lineage: Eukaryota > Metazoa > Chordata > Lepidosauria > Squamata > Agamidae > Phrynocephalus > Phrynocephalus forsythii. Next base: position 204,569,006 of record JAPFRF010000001.1, on the reverse strand, counting down.
TTCAGCACCTTAGGCCATTGTTCACCTTAAGGCTATGGATACTATTGTCCCTCTAACAAGCCTATTCGGGCCATTGTTCATCTTATGAGCCTAATTCAGACCAGGGTGACAAGAGGTCAAAGCTGACTATAAGATGGAGGATTTGCACTAGCTGTATTCAGACCAATGAAGCTATTTGGATGAACAGCGAAACGTTTCTACCTCTCAAAAAAGAAGTCCAGTAGCCATGACTCAACTTCCAGAAAAAATCCTCATACAGTGAAATCATTTCCGCCGACTTCTCTGGTCTTTCTACTTCCTCTTTTGGGTACAATTTTGCTTTTATAACATGGGTAACCTATGGAAGTAGGCTATCGAAATCAATGTGCCACGTTGTAAGTAATCTAAAGGGAGAACTCGAAAATTAGCCACATTACTTAGAATGGAAGATTAACAGCATGACGTTACCCCCCCCCAAAAAAAAATCCGAAATAGAAGCAGGTAATGGGGAAATGATGGACAAAATCGGATCAAAAAGCAGTTTAGCAAAGTGCAGACGGGGAAACTGGTTCTTGAGAAAACGCCCAAGTGCGGAATGCTGAATTGCTTCAGAGACCACGTGACTGGGGGAGGGCAGAAGGCGATTCAAAACAAAAACGTTTGCTCTTTGAAATGCAGTAGCGGCCATAGTATTTCTGACAGACGGCCATCCAGCCTCTGCTTAAAAACCTCCAAAGAAGGAGACTCCAGCACACTACTTTGTGGCAGCATCTTCCACTGCCAAACAGCTCTAACTGTCATGAAGTTCTTCCTAATGTTCAAATGGAATCTCTTTTCCTGTAGTTTGAAACCATTGCCCCGAGTCCTAGTCTCTGAAGCCATGGAAAACAAACCTGTTCCCTCTTCAATATTACATCGTCCAAGTATTTAAAGATAGCTATCATATCCGCTCTCAGCCTTCTTTTTGAAAGGCTAAACATTCCCAGCTCCCTGAGCTGCTGCTCCTAAGACATTTCTTCCTCACCTGGGCAAGATGGAGAAAAAGCCAGGCAGTTTTCTTAGTTTAGCTTTGATGTACTTAATGGACATGTCCATGTGTCCATTAATTATACTCACACATTTATTTATTTATTTATTTATTTATTTATTTATTTATTTATTTATTTATTTATTTATGCAAGGAGATGCCCTCAAAGCCCAGATGTTTTCCCCTGTCGGTCTTCCCTCATCCATGGGAGAGAGAGAAAGATTTCCCCATTTCAGCCATTTTTGTCGAGATAAATTCTCCCTGACATTTAACCGACCTCTTCCCTCTCCGCAATTGGGAAAGTATAGGGAGCAATCAGCAGTGACAAACGGTTGTGCCAAAAGCCAGCAAAGATCAACAGCACACTCTGCCATCACGACCATCACATTTTTGTTGTTGTGGCTCCGGTTGCTGTGTTCATGTCCCTTTTTTACAGTTCAGAGGAGCTCACCTAATGACATTCCATGAAATGTCACTTTCGTCCCACTCCTTCAAAATAATCGTTGCTGTGGCTTCTCCTGAGAGACACTGGCCATGATTAAAGGCCAGCAAAGACACTGTGAGAATACACAACATGGCATTTCGATGGTTGGATGGCCTGTCCTTCCTTCCTTCCTTCCTTCCTTCCTTCCTGTTTAAAACAACAATAATAGAGGCCCAGCACAAGTGCATACCACAAAGAAAGAAGAGCTCATTTAAGTCCAAGAGGACACCGGCATGGTTAACGAGTGGAGTTAGAGAGGCTCTAAAGCACAAGGAGAGGTCCTTCTGTAAATGGAAATCCTCCCCAAATGAGGAAAATAAAAAGGAACACAAACTCTGGCAAAAGAAATGTAAAAAGATGATAAGGGAGGCAAAGAAAGACTTTGAGGAACGCATGGCTAGCAATATAAAGGGTAATAATAAAAGCTTCTTTAAATATGTTAGAAGTAGAAAACCTGCCAGAGAACCAATTGGGCCTCTGGATGGTGAGAGAGGAAAAGGGGAGGTTAAGGAGGACTTGGACATTGCAGAGAAATTGAACGAGTTCTTTGCATCTGTCTTCACGACAGAGGACCTTGAGCGGATTCCGCTGCCTGAGCCGCCCCTCTTGACTAAAGAATTAAATCAAATACAGGTTAAAAGAGAGGAGGTTTTAGGACTAATTGATAAATTGAGGATTAACAAGTCACCGGGCCCAGATGGCATCCACCCAAGGGTTATTAGGGAACTGAGAAATGAAATTGCAGATCTCTTAACGGTTATATGCAACTTGTCTCTTAAAACGGCCACAGTGCCGGAGGACTGGAGGATAGCGGATGTCACACCAATTTTTAAAAAGGAAGGAGGGGGACCCAGGAAACTACAGGCCAGTTAGCCTTACATCTGTCCCAGGAAGATGGTGGAAGGCCTCATCCAAGAGAAAATCTTAAAACACATAAAAGAACAAACCTTGCTGAGAGAAAATCAGCATGGCTTCTGTAAGGGTAAATCTTGTCTTACAAACCTTTTAGAATTTTTGAAAAGGTCAACAGGCACGTGGATTTGGGTGAACCGGTGGATATAGTCTATCTGGATTTTCAAAAGGCTTTTGACACAGTCCCTCACCAAAGGCTGCTGAGAAAATTGCATAGTCAGGGGATAAGAGGGCAGGTCCTCTTATGGACTGAGAACTGGTTGAGATCCCGGAAACAAAGAGTAGGTATCAATGGGAAATTTTCACAATGGAGAGAAGTGAAAAGCGGTGTGCCCCAGGGCTCGGTCCTGGGACCGGTGCTTTTCAATCTGTTCATAAATGACCTGGAGACAGGGATAAACAGTGAGGTGGCCAAGTTTGCAGATGACACAAAACTTTTCCGTGTGGTAAAAACCAGTGAAGATTGTGAAGAGCTCCAGAAGGATCTCTCCAAACTGGGGGAGTGGGCTGAGAAATGGCAAATGTGTTTTAATATAACCAAATGTAAAGTAATGCATATTGGGGCAAAAAATCCAAACTTCATCTATCAACTCATGGGCTCTGAGTTATCCGTGACGGATCAGGAAAGAGATCTTGGTGTGTTGGTGGACAGCTCCATGAAGGTGTCTCCCCAATGTGTGGCAGCAGTGAAGAAGGCCAATTCCATGCTAGGGATGATCAAAAAGGGGATTGAAAATAAAACAGCCAACATTATAATGCCGTTATACAAAACAATAGTAAGGCCCCACCTGGAGTATTGTGTACAATTCTGGTCACCGCATCTCAAGAAAGACATAGTGGAACTGGAAAAGGTGCAGAAGAGAGCGACTAAAATGATTACTGGGCTGGGGCACCTCCCTTATGAGGAAAGGCTAAAACATTTGGGGCTCTTTAGTGTGGAAAAAAGGCGCCTGAAGGGGGATATGATTAAGATGTACAACATTACACAGGGCATGAGTAAAGTGGATAGAGGGAAGCTCTTCTCCCTCTCTCAAAATACCAGAACTAGGGGACATACACTCAAATTGAGTGCTGGGAGAGTAAGAACTGACAAAAGAAAATATTTTTTCACCCAGCGTGTTGTAAGTCCATGGAACTCCCTGCCACAGGATGTGGTGATGGCATCTGGCCTGGATGCCTTCAAAAGGGGATTGGACAGATTCCTAGAGGAAAAGTCCATCACGGGTTACAAACCATGATGGAGATGTGTAATCTCTAGGCTTTAAACCAGGGTACTTCAAGGGCCAGATGCAGGGGAGTGGTATCAGGAGACTGATATCTAGTCTTGTGCACTCCCAGAGGCATTTGGCGTGGCCAGTGTGAGATACAGGAAGCTGGACTAGATGGGCCTTTGGCCTGATCCAGCATGGCTCTTCTTATGTTCTTATGTTCCTTCCTTCCTTCCTTCCTTCCTTCCTTCCTTCCTTATTTATTTATTTATTTATTTATTTATTTATTTATTTATTCTAAAATGACATCCATCATGAGGAAAGGCTAAAACATCTGGGGCTCTTTAGTCTGGAAAGAAGGTGCCTGAGAGGGGATATGATTGAGACGTACAAAATAATGCAGGGCATGAGTCAAGTGGATACAGGGAACCTCTTCTCCCTCTCACAAAATACCAGAACCAGGGAACCTCCACTCAAATTGAGGGCTGGGAGAGTGAGAACAGACAAAAGAAAATATTATTTCACCCAGCACGTTGTTAGTCTGTGGAACTCCCTGCCACAGGATGTGGTGATGGCATCTGGCCTGGATGCCTTCAAAAGGGGATTGGACAGATTCCTGGAGGAAAAGTCCATCACAAGTTACAAACCATGATGGAGACGTGTCATCTCCAGGCTTAAAACCATGGTCCTTCAAGGGCCAGATGCAGGGGAGTGGCATCAGGAGACAGATACCAGACGCATCTGGTGGAGCCACTGTGAGATACAGGAAACTGGACTAGATGGGCCTTTGGCCTGATCCAGCATGACCCTTCTTATGTTCTTTCTTTCTTTCTTTCTTTCTTTCTTTCTTTCTTTCTTTCTTTCTTTCTTTCTTTCTTTCTTTCTTTATTTATTTATTTTCCTTTTCCTTTCCTTTCCTTTCCTTTTGGAGGAGGAATTTGTCTTATTACATTACCAGGCATTTGAGCCTGGTGTGTGAATCCAAGCAGAGCTACTGCTGAGAGAGAAAAAGAGAAAGAAGACAGCACTGAGCCATTAATCAGCCAAACAAAGGAAGTTGCTAGGAAGCAGGGGTGGTGCCAGACTAAGCCTTCAACTGAGCTTGGGGGTGGAGTTACACTAAGTGTTTCCCCCCGAAGAAGCATTTGAGCCTCAGCATTTGAGCCTGGTGTGTGAACCCAAGAAGAGCTACTGCTGAGAGAGATTTATTTATTTATTTATTTATTATTTACGCTTGTATACCGCCCCATTCCCACAATGGGGACTCTGGGCGGTTTACAGTATCAAAATTAAAACAGCAAAAACAATTGTGAACAACAATAGCAAAACAGCAATGACGAAAAGTAATTTGGCGGGGTAATAATATCAAAAAAACAAAAAAAACAAATGGGACCTTAGACATTGCCATAAGCCTCTCGGAAGAGGATAGTTTTAAGATTCCTCTTAAAAGCTTCCAGCGATGGAGCCAGCCGTAAATCACTAGGGAGTTTATTCCAGATGGACGGGGCCACTACCGAGAAAGCCCGCCCCCGAGTACCCGCCTTATGGGCGTCCCTCGGTGTGACCGTCCGCAGTGATAAGGCCGCCGAAGCTCGGGTGGGTCGGGCCAGATCTAATTGTCGGGAGAGACGCTCCGCCAAATATGCCGGGGCCAAGCCATGGAGGGTTTTGTAAACCAAAACCAACACCTTGAACCTTATTCTGGAGGCAACGGGTAACCAGTGCAGGCGAGCCAGGATGGGGGTGGCACGGTCATAGCGACACGCACCAACCACCAGCCTGGCCGCCGTATTCTGGACCTGCTGCAATCGCCGAACAAGGTTCAAGGGGAGCCCCATGTAGAGGGCGTTGCAGTAATCCAGCCTCGACACGACCAGTGCCTGTACCACAGTCCTCAAGGAGCCCTCATCGAGGTACGGGTGAATCTGGGCGATAAGCCTAAGATGGTAAAAGGCCGACCTGACCACGGCTGACACCTGAGGTTCCAGGGTCAGATCCGGGTCCAGGACGACGCCCAGATTCCTCACTCTTTGCGCCAGCTGGAGGGCGGACCCATCCAGACTGGGAAGAGGGCCACAGTACCCCTCCGACGAGCCCCCAAAGAACATAACCTCGGTCTTACCTGGGTTGAGCCTGAGCCTGTGGGACCTGGTCCAGTCCAGTACCGCAGCCAGGCAACGATCAAGGGTCCTGACGGCCTCCACTGCATCGGTGGAAAAGGAGAGATAGAGCTGTGTGTCATCAGCGTACTGATGGCAGCAGACTCCATAACTCCGGATGATCTCAGCCAGCGGCTTCATATGTATGTTAAAGAGCATTGGGGAGAGTGACGACCCCTGAGGCACCCCACAAGAGAGTGTCCAGGGAGCCGACAACTCACCCCCCAAGCTCACTCGCTGGGTGCGGCCCCCAAGGAAGGACCGGAGCCAGGCCAAGGCCTGGCCTCCAATCCCAACCTCAGAGAGCCGCTCCAGCAGGATACCGTGGTCGACGGTATCGAAAGCCGCTGACAGGTCGAGAAGGACCAGCAGGGTAGAGCAACCCCTGTCAGCCCTCCTCAACAGATCATCATGCAGCGCGACCAGGGCCGTTTCGGTTCCATGACGCGGCCTGAACCCGGACTGGAAAGGATCCAGGACATGGCTCTCCTCCAGGAACGACTGGAGACGCAGGGCGGCGACTCGCTCAATCACCTTGCCCAAAAAGGGAACATTGGCTATGGGACGATAGTTGGACAAATCGTCCACTGCCAAGCCAGGTCTTTTAATAATGGGCTTCACCACCGTCTCCTTCAGAAAACTGGGCAAGATCCCGTCCCTGAAGGAGGTTGAGGCAATCAGTGAAGCCCATTTCGGCATGCTCCCCCCTGCGCTCTTAATCAACCAGGAAGGGCAAGGGTCGAACGGAGAGGCCGCAGGCCTGCAATGTCCCAGTGCCCTGGAGGCATCCACCGGTGTTACAGGCCCAAACTCAACAAACCGAGGTGACCGAGGCGGCCCGACACCGGCCGTGACAGGGGCCGTATCAGGGCAACCGGCATCCAGCTCGGAACGGATGGCCTCTATCTTAGATTTAAAATAGGCTGCGAATGACTCACTAGTGAAATCACTAGGAGGAGGCCCCGGCGGAGCGGGATTGGTGAGGTCTCGGACCACACGGAAAAGTTCCGCTTGGCGATTCGAGGCCTCACCAATTCTCAGGGCAGCAAAAGATCTTCTAGCCGCCCTTATCGCACGAGAGTAGCGACCATTCAACGCTTTCAAGAGAAAGAGAAAGAAGACAGCACTGGTAAGTTTCTGAGTTGGAGCAATTTCATTTTAACATCAAATGAAAAAAATAGTATTAGATTATTATTTCTAGGTTAGTAGCTAGTAACACAGTAAAATCTTCAAGGCCCACAATATTGCACTCATTAAAATGGAGTCTGAGGGAGCAGCTGTAGTTACCTATAACACTTGTGCCATGTTTGTCATCTTGACAAAACACACAGAGAACTACACTTGCTGCACGTGAAAGCTGGTTGCACTATTAGAAGAGAAGGTCCAGGAGCTAGAGGCCCACATATCGAACCAGCAACATATTAAGGAGCTTGAGCTGTTCTTGGACAGAGCGTAACAGACTATCCAGGTCCAAGAAGAGACAGGGCACACTTCTGAGGATGAAATCACTTCCCCAACCCAGGAGGTAGATGTGTGGAGGAATGTGACTCAAAGGAGTAGAAGGCCAAGGGATCGCTCAGAGAGTCTCATATTGCACAATCAATTTGAGGCTCTTTCCCTCATCACACCTCATGAGGCACACACCGAGGAACAACTGGTTCCACCTGAGGATCTCTCCCTCATCACAATTGATGAGATATAGGATCAGGTACATGTAGATGAACAGGCTGCAGGAGAGAGGCTTCTTGTACTAGGGGATTCTATAATTAGAAATACGGAGGGATGGATTTGTGATGAGCATGACAACCGTATGGTCACTTGCCTGCCAGGTGCAAAGGTTGCAGACATCACGAGAAATCTAGATAGCTTGTCAGAGAGAACTGGGAAGGAGCCAGTGGTCATGGTACATGTTGGTACCAATGGTGTCGGGAAGGCCAAGCGGTCAGTCTTGGAAGCCAAGTTCAGGTTGTTAGGAAGAAGATTGAAGTCCAGGACTTCCAAGGTAGCATTTTCAGAAGTGCTACCTGTTCCTCATGCAGGACCCGCCAGGCAGGCAGAGCTCAGAAGCCTCAATGCATGGATGAGATGATGGTGTCGAGAGGAGGGCTTTAGTTTTGTCAGGAACTGGAGAAAATTTTGGGACAAGCCAAACCTGTTCAGGAGGGATGGGTTGCACTTGAATCATGATGGGACTAGATTGCTGGCACTCAACCTCAAAAAGGCTGCAGAGCAGCTTTTAAACTGATAACTGGGGGAAAGCCGACAGGAGCTGAGTGGCATCCGGTTCGGAACACCTCGTCCACAGGGAATGAGGTTGGAAAGGGTAGAGAATCACATAGAGATGACATAGCAGGTATTAGTACTGGGAGAATAATGGAATGTGATAGTTTGTCTAATGAAAATTATAGCTGTGGGGGGGGGGAGAACAAAGCAGAGGCTGTTGTTGCAGAACCCACTGTACAGGTGCTTCTACGCCAATGCTCGAAGCCTCTGACCAAAAATGGGAGAACTTGAACATTTGGCAGCTAGGGATAACATTGATATAATAGCCATAACAGAAACCTGGTGGAATATAGAGAACCAGTGGGATACAGCAATCCCAGGCTATAAACTCTATAGAAGGGATAGAGATGGGTGGGTTGGAGGGGGAGTGGCCATCTACGTTAAAGAAGGGGTAAAATCCAGCAGAATGGAGATTGACAGAGGGTCTGACTCCACCATAGAATCACTGTGGGTTAAACTACCAGGTCCAAGGAGTGATGTGATAGTTGAGGTATGCTATCGCCTACCAGATCAAAAACTTGAGGGGGACCTTGAAATTACGAGAAAAATCATTTAGGTGTCTCAGAAGGATAGGATAGTAATCATGGGGGACTTCAATTATCCCCACATTGACTGGGCCAATGCGAGCTCTGGGCAAGAAAGAGAAACTGGGTTTCTTGACTTGCTGAATGACTGTGCCTTAGAGCAACTTGTCATGGAGCCCACCCGAGAATAGGCAACTCTGGATCTAATACTGTGTGATACTCAGGACGTGGTCAGGGATGTGAATGTCACTGAGCCTCTGGGGAACAGTGACCATGCTGCAATCTCCTTTGCCATGCATGTTGGAGGAAGAGTGTCAAGCAAAGCAGACATAAAAATTCTTGATTTTCGAAGGGCAAACTTCCCTCAGATGAGGAAACTAGTTAGAAAGAAATTGAAGGGTAAGGTTAGAAGAATCCAATCTCTTCAGAGTGCATGGAGCCTGTTTAAAACAACAATAATAGAGGCCCAGCACAAGTGCATACCACAAAAAAAAGAGCTCGTTTAAGTCCAAGAGGGCACCGACATGGTTAACGAGTGGAGTTAGAGAGGCTCTAAAACACAAGGAGAGGTCTTTCTGTAAATGGAAATCCTCCCCAAATGAGGAAAATAAAAAGGAACACAAACTCTGGCAAAAGAAATGTAAGAAGATGATAAGAGAGGCAAAGAAAGATTTTGAGGAACGCATGGCTAGCAATATAAAGGGTAATAATAAATTACCCTTTAAATATGTTAGAAGTAGAAAACCTGCCAGAGAACCAATTGGCCCTCTGGATGGTGAGGGAGGAAAAGGGGAGATTAAGGAGGATTTGGAAATTGCAGAGAAATTAAATGAGTTCTTTGCATCTGTCTTCATGACAGAAGACCTTGAGCACATTCAGCTGCCTGAATGGCCCCTCTTGACTAAAGAATTAAATCAAATACAGGTTAAAAGAGAGGATGTTTTAGGACTAAATGATACATTGAAGATTAACAAGTCACCAGGCCCAGATGGCATCCACCCAAGGGTTAATAGGGAACTGAGAAATGAAATTGCAGATCTCTTAACGGTAATATGCAACTTGTCTCTTAAAATGGCCACAGTGCCGGAGAACTGGAGGATAGCAGAGGTCACACCAATTTTTTAAAAAGGAAGGAGGGGGGACCCGGGAAACTACAGGCCAGTTAGCCTTACATCTGTCCCAGGGAAGATGGTGGAAAGCCTCATCCAAGAGAAAATCTTAAAACACATAGAAGAACAAACCTTGCTGAGAGAAAATCAGCATGGCTTCTGTAAGGGTAAGTCTTGTCTGACAAATCTTTTAGAATTTTTTGAAAAGGTCAACAGGCATGTAGATTTGGGTGAACTGGTGGATATAGTCTATCTGGATTTTCAAAAGGCTTTTGACACAGTCCCTCACCAGAGGCTGCTGAGAAAATTGCACAGTCAGGGGATAAGAGGGCAGGTCCTCTTATGGATTGAGAACTGGTTGAGATCCAAGAAACAAAGAGTAGGTGTCAATGGGAAATTTTCACAATGGAGAGAGGTGAAAAGTGCTGTGCCCCAGGGATCTGTCCCGGGACTGGTGCTTTTCAATCTGTTCATAAATGACCTGGAGACAGGGATAAGCAGTGAGGTGGCCAAGTTTGCAGATGACACAAAACTTTTCTGTGTGGTAAAAACCAGAGAAGATTGTGAAGAACTCCAGAAGGATCTCTCCAAACTGGGGAAATGGGCTGAGAAATGTGAAATGTGTTTTAATGTTGCCAAATGTAAAGTAATGCATATTGGGGCAAAAAATCCAAACTTCATCTATCAACTCATGGGCTCTGAGTTATCCGTGACGGATCAGGAAAGAGATCTTGGTGTGTTGGTGGACAGCTCCATGAAGGTGTCTCCCCAATGTGTGGCAGCGGTGAAGAAGGCCAATTCCATGCTAGGGATTATCAAAAAGGGGATTGAAAATAAAACAGCCAACATTATAATGCCTTTATACAAAACAATAGTAAGGCCCCACCTGGAGTATTGTGTACAATTCTGGTCACCGCATCTCAAGAAAGACACAGTGGAACTGGAAAAGGTGCAGAAGAGAGCGACTAAAATGATTACTGGGCTGGGGCACCTCCCTTATGAGGAAAGGCTAAAACATTTGGGGCTCTTTAGTCTGGAAAAAAGGTGCCTGAGGGGGGATATTATTGAGACGTACAAAATAATGCAGGGCATGAGTAAAGTGGATAGAGGGAAGCTCTTCTCCCTCTCACAAAATACCAGAACTAGGGGACATACACTCAAATTGAGTTCTGGGAGAGTAAGAACAGACAAAAGAAAATATTTTTCCACCCAGCGCGTTGTTAGTCTATGGAACTCCCTGCCACAGGATGTGGTGATGGCATCTGACTTGGATGCCTTCAAAAGGGGATTGGGCAGATTCCTGGAGGAAAAGTCCATCACAGGTTACAAACCATGATGGAGATGTGTAATCTCTAGGCTTTAAACCAGGGTACTTCAAGGGCCAGATGCAGGGGAGTGGTATCAGGAGACAGATAGCTAGTCTCATGTACTCCCAGAGGCATTTGGTGGGGCCACTGTGAGATACAGGGACTAGATGGGCCTTTGGCCTGATCCAGCATGGCTCTTCTTATGTTCTTATGTTCTTATGTACAGGCAGTAAGAATGCCACACAGGAAGCTGTTAGGAGCCTATCATCTGGAGCAAGTAAAGCTAACACAAGTGAGAAAAGGCAAGGAGAGACTCACAGCTAAGGATCTGACTGAGCAACGTGAAATTAATACTGGGAAATTCAGTTTTCTTCCCCCATACTCCTTCTGGCTTTATTGTCCATGATTCTGTAGGAGTTTCTACAGTCTCGCAGGCTGCCTCTAGGGGGTGGCTGGGAGGTTCTCTTCTGGTCTGGGGTGGCTGTCAATCCAACTCATCTTGCACAGGGGAGCCAAGTAACGGCCGGGACGATTCTGTTCCTGGAACAGCAGGATCCCAGCCAACATGGTGCTGTCCCACAAGGAGCCCAGCGAGGCCAAGGTCACTCTGGAGACTGATTCACAGAACATGGCAGAGGTCAAGAAAGGGGCACCATTGCTCCAGGCAATGACAGAAGCTCCACGAACAGGAGCTGAAGCCCGAGGACAGTCACAGCCCGGGACATGGGTGGTTTGTGACTATGTAGAGGAGGAGGAGCAGGAGGAGCAGGAGGAGCAGGAGGAGCAGGAGGAAGAAGAGGAAGGAGGAGGAGGAGGAGGAGGAGGGGGAGGCCTCTTAGGGTAAGGGTGACTCCTAGCATTGCACATTCTTTTTCTTTCCAGAAAGGAAGAGAAGGTTGCATGGTATGTCACAGGGTGTAGGTTTTTAATAGTCACCCAGCTGGATGAATACCAAGCAGCCGTGCAGACGAGTTGCAAAGGGAAATTGGGGCAGCTGCTCCCAGGACCCTGCGTGTTGTTCCCTTTAACTTAATCCACCATTTGCTGATCAGCTTTGCTGCCTCCGAATTAGATCAGCCACCACCAAAGTGCTGGAGAGGAACAGCCAGGATCTAATTAGCTCCTCACATCCTTCTGCTTTTGCTATTAATTAGGAGCGCTCCGAGGCTCCAGAAATAAGGTGGGTGGTCAGACAGAGATGTACAAATAGCAGAAGTTGAAGCTTTTCGGTGGAAATGAAGCTCTTGTTCCGTGTCTCAGTGTGGATCGTCAGGAGGAACATCACGAGGGTGGTACATCCCGAAGGGAGGTCATGAAAAAAACATGAGAATGGGGGGGGAGGAACCACCAACCACAGACATAACTAGCTGTCCTGGAATGTTATATGAGGAAGCTTTCGTTTTTGGCTTCCAAATTCACAAATTCTGCTGTTTATCAATAAGAGAACGGCAAGGCTGTTGAATTGTAGGTTAGTAGGATCAGAGGAAGTGGCTTGAGTCCAGCTCAGAACACCTGCCCTTTTAGCCCAGGATAGTGTATTTTGACCAGCATGATCTCTGGAAATCAGGCGTGTTTCCTTTCAGCTGATGCAAACTTTATAACAGAAGGTCAGAACTAGAGATGGGCACGAAACGAGCCATTTTTCATTTTCGTTTTCATTTTTTTGTTTTGTTACGTAACGAAATGAAAAATGAATTTTGTCTCCAAAACGAAACGAACTGAAACAACAGAAATTTTGTCATGTGTTTCGTTTTCGTTGTGGCAAATACACTGAACTGTAATGAATGCTAACGAAACAGCAATTTTTCTTTTCCGTTTTTGTTTTTTCAATTCGTTACATAACAAAACGAAAACAAATTTTTTTGCAAAAATTCACAAAAAGAAAACGAACCAAAACGGACCTCCTAAATGACAAACGACAAACGAAACACCATTTTTTGAGTCGTGCCCATCTCTAGTCAGAACAATGGATTCTGCCTCAAAATCAATCAGGTATTCGGTCTATCTGGAGGAGAATATCCCGCTCTGCCGGGGTGTAAGAAAGCAGAGTAAAAGACTTTTTGATCCAGCGAGGCATGAAATGCATGGGAAAGCAGAACCTTGGGATGTCTGCAAGTCCCACATGCAGAATTAGCTCAGGAGAGCAAAAACAGAAGGCAAAAGAGAAACAAAAAGGTGCAGAAGAGAGTGACTAAAATGATTACTGGCCTGGGGCACCTCCCTTATGAGGAAAGGCTAAAACATTTGGGGCTCTTTAGTCTGGAAAAAAGGCGCCTGAGGGGGGATATGACTGAGACGTACAAAGTAATGCAGGGCATGAGTAAAGTGGATAGAGGGACACTCTTCTCCCTCTCACAAAATACCAGAACTAGCGGACATCCACTCAAATTGAGGGCTGGAAGAGTAAGTACAGACAAAAGGAAATATTTTTTCACCCATCGCGTTGTTAGTCTGTGGAACTCCCTGCCACAGGATGTGGTGATGGCATCTGTCCTGGATGCCTTCAAAAGGGGATTGGACAGATTCCTGGAGGAAAAGTCCATCACAGGTTACAAACCATGATGGAGATGTGTCACCTCCAGGCTTAAAACCGGGGTACTTCCAAGGACCAGATGCAGGGGAATGGGATCAGGAGACAGAGATTGAGTCTCGTGTGCTCCCAAACACATCTGGTTGGGCCACTGTGAGATACAGGAAGCTGGACTAGACAGGCCTTTGGCCTGATCCAACAGGGCTCTTCTTATGTTCTTATGTTCTTACGTTATCCTAATCTCCACATTTACTCCATTCTACCCGCTGGAATTGAAGAAGAAAAGGGTGGCCCCAGGACTCGCTGGGGTCTCATGACTTCTGCAGAGACACGGCCACACCAGAGGGGCTCTGACACAGTGGTGCCCAACGTGGGGTCTACAATGTTCTTGGACTAACATTCCTAGAAGTCTTCGCCATTGGCTGTGTTGGCCAGGGTTTTTGGGAGTTATAGTCCAAGGACCTCTGTGGTGCCAAGGTTTCTGCTCTTATGGGGAATGAGATGGCCCTTCCCATGCAGCCTTGTGGTGACTCCTAGGAAGCACTGGAGCTCCCAGTGAGTACCAGACCAGATGCATCTAGAATGGAGCACCTCTGCAAGTGGGGAGGCTGCCCATCTGTATTTGCTCTCCCACTCCCAGAATTCTGCTGGGGGATTTCAGGAGGTTCCTCATGATTAAGCACCAAAGGAGACTGTGACACTTATGTTTCTCCAAACAAATGAAACTAGACCAATTGCTCACCTACCACTGCTGGCACCGACCACAGTGTCCCTTATAAATTGAGAAAACTCAGTGTTTTCCCACCTAAACTGCTTTAAAAGCTATGGAATAGAGTGAGGAAATCTTCCCTGCAGTCACAAAACAAGCTATGGTATAGAGCAGGGGTCCTCAACCTAAGGCCCGGGGGCCGGATGCAGCCCCTCAGGGTCCTGAATCCGGCCCCCGGGACCAATTGCAGACCCCCCACATCCCCCCCCGCTCCGCAAGCCAGCCAGCCTCCACAGCTGCTTCTCTTGCTGAGGCAGTTCCCAGCCCTTGCTCGTTCCCTCCCTCACTTGTGGTGCATCAAGTCAGGCCCGGCCGGGCTGGGCCAAGAGAGAAGGCAGCTTTCCCTCCCAGGCGCAGCAAGGGCATGATGGCCAGGGCGCACAGCTGGATCTGTGTGCAGTGGTGCCAGCCTTGCTGCGGCTGCTGCTCCTCATCCTGAGTGGCCGACTAGAAGGTGATGAGGGGCCTGAGCTTGTCTGGGTTGCCACCTCCTTCCCGATGCAATGAAGGAAGGAAGGAAGGAAGGAAGGAAGGAAGGAAGGAAGGAAGGAAGGAAGGAGAGCTGCTCCAGCCGCTGCCACCGTATGAGGAGGAGGAGGAGGAGGCGCAGCAGCAGAGGGATCCCAGCAGTGGCACAACCTAGAGCAGGAGGCATTTGCGGGGGCCCCGGAGATGCACTGATCATGGGCTGATCGTGGGGTGATGGTGGCCCCACTTGCCCCTCCCTCCTCTGTGGTCCGGCCCCCAGTGGTGTCTGAGGGGTGGTGGACCGGCCCGCTGTTTAAAAACGTTGAGGACCCCTGGTATAGAGTGAGGAAGTCTTCCCTGCAGTCACAAAACAAGTCTCTGCACATCTGGGTCTGGGGGATTTGTTCCCATCTGAAGAAGGGGTTTTGACGGTGCCTCAGTCACATCTTAAAAGTATATAGGTGATACATGGCATCTCTCTCTCTCTCTCTCTCTCTCTCTCTCTCTCTCTCTCTCTTGCTTCTGATTCAGTTACATTTCAAAAGCAGGGTAGCAAGCAGTTGGTATTGTAAGTAATATTCATTGGTTAAAAAATTACTTCCTAAGATTATTTTAAAGGGAATGGTTTTGTTTCCTCTTCTCTGTTTTTTAAAAAGTATTTCCTGAGAGGGAAATGCCAACAACTGCAATTACCGTATTATATGATTAATTGCAATAATTTCCCATGTAAGCCAAGCAACACTCAAGGTGTCGCTACAAAACATTTTACTATAGCATATAAATGAGGAAGAAATGTTCAGCGTCCCAGCTGGAATCAGAAAACGGGGAGGCACTGGAGATCATATTGCAAATATCTGCTGGCTTCCGCAGTACACATAGACATTTCAGGAAAAGATCAGTTTCTGTGTTATGGATTAATTCAAACTCTTTGGCTGTGTAGGTCATGGGAAATTTTTAAAGAAATATATGTGTCCTTGTAGGACAGAATGAGAAGAGATAGAATGATAAAAAATGATAAAATGATAAAATGAGTCCCCATGGGTAAAGTGCTCAGGCAAGCCTGTGTTTTGTTTTCTTATCTGTCCAGCTTGTATGGAGAACATATTGTAAGGAAAGCTAGATTAAATTCAAAGAATGAAAATTGGTGGAAGAAATGTATGTAGTTAAAGATAAGAAAATGATATCTCAATTCCCACAGAAAGCAGAAATGACTTGAAATGATGCTGATGAAGATACAGTATCAGAATCTGCCACGAGAGGGAGTGTAAAAATATTTTCCTGCATTTTTCTGCTATGCTTGTTAGAATAAGACAAAGCACTGATAACTCTGTTGTGGATGGAGCAAGGATAGCATCAAACTTGATGCTGTGAAGTTATGAAGAAAGACAAGTTGGGTGTTCCAAAGTGAGACAAAGGGTCTCTCTTTTTAAGCATTCCTCTGTTTTGCTTTCAGAGAATCATAGGATAGTGAAGTTGGAAGGGGCCTACAAGACCATCAAGTTAGTTAGTTAGTTAGTTAGACCAGTTAGATCTTAGGGGTTAAGATCCGCTCTTCCAGAGATCTGTCCCTCTGTCCCTACCCCCTCCGCACTTCCTGGTTGCTGGCTGCCTGAGGGGAGGGTCAAAAAAGAAAGAAAAGAATGCCGGCTTACCTCCGTTCTGTTCCCGGCAGCATTCAGATCTCTTAAAGGGGCGGGGGGCAGAAAAACAACAAACAGAAGCCAGGAGAGCCCCGCACTCACTATCCTTACACCAGATCAAATATTTGTCACCTCCAAAAAGCAGGTACCAGAAAGGTGCGCTGGGACGCGCTAAGGTGGGTGGGGTCGCACTTAATTTCCTGTTAACTCCGGAGCTGGTGGGTAAACATTTTTAAGCTCCGGAGCTGGGAGCCATTTGCCCCGGAGTTTAGGGGTCATGTATAAACGCCCTTAATTAGTTAGTTCATTTGTTTGTTCGTTCGTTCGTTATCCATCAAGTTAGGGAGAAAATATATTTATTTACTAATTAAATAAAGGGAGAAGCTAATGAATCAACAGACAAATCCACTTTGGGAGGGTGAAGTGTAAGGTTATACTTCAGAAAAGACTAAACTGGGGATACAGAGAAAGAAACCCAAACATTGTGATTCTACTTATTACTGTTTTATGGGAGAAATCTCAGGGCATTCTCCTTCCAATCCTGTAGGAACAAGATTGGGCAGGATTCTGCCCAGTGCAGATCTCAGCACCACCTCCAATTCTGAGAACTTTGTTGAGAGAAATCCTTGACCCAACAGGGAATTCCCACAGACAAATCAATTTTTCTGGGGTCTTTTTTGAAATCTGGATAATGCAAAGCTGGGGGAAGTAGAATTGATACTTTGGGTTTCTTTTTCTCAGTGAAGCAAAAGCTGGAATGTAAAAATAAATCTGTGCTGTTGCTGTTTATAAATCCCAATGACTTAAAAAATGCTCGAATGGTGTAGCTTCTGCTTCATCATGACTGACGTTGATTAAATCTGTATCTATTTTTACCCATATGGTAAATGAGTGATATGTTTTATCTTTATGTTGTGTATTTAACAAGCTTAGCAGCAGCAACACTGTGTACGAGTTTTAATAAATGATACTAAAATATACACGCCTTCTGTCTCTTTCCCAGTATGGATCTAGCCATCTTTGAGAGTAGATTAAGTTCTCTAGGTATCTCATGCATCAAATTAAGAAGAAACTGGGATTATCAAACAAGGCTTGATAGATGTGGAATTTTGTCAAATTGACAGGAATTAAAAGACAGACAGAGAGAAGATCCAGGTTGGCTGCCATTTCCAGCCCCAATGGAAAACCACCCCCAATTTAAACACAGAATCAGAGTTGGAAGACACCTCAAGAGCCATCCAGCCAACCCCTTGCCATGCAGGAGCCCCCATCACAGTGCTCCGGACAGATGGCCATCCAGCCTCTGCTTAAAAACATCCAAATAAGGAGACTCTACCACCCTCCTTTGTTGCAGCATATTATTCCACTGCCGAACAGTTCTAACCTTCATGAAGTTCTTCCTAATCTCTTTTCCTGTAGTTTGAAACCATTGGCCCAAATTCTTTAGTCTCTGAAGCCATGGAAAACAAGCCAGACCCCTCTTCGATCTGACACTCTTTCAAATATTTAACCATGGCTATCATATCTCCTCCCAACCATCATTTTGTAAGGCTAATGAAAACAAAATTGTAAAAGCATGCCTCTGGAAGCCGCTGGAGATGGGATTTTCTGGCGCTTAAGAACCAGAAAACCCAGAGATCTCTTGCTTGGTCTCCAGTCCTTCAGAATGCCTGATGGTTGCTTTGTTTGAATTGCTCGACCATTTTACGTTGTTTTCCAAGTGCTGGAAATTGTTGGAAATTGTTTGGACTGACTGAAGGTGATTGGACTGTAATCTGCCCCAAGATCTACTGGTGAAAGTTAACTTACGAATAAATGAAAACAAGAAATAGCATTTCCCGCATCAGTTACCTGCACTGTGTTCAGTGCAAATAGCGGGCAACAGGGAGCAAATAAACCATTCTTGGTCTGAGAGGCACTAGGAGTTCAGCGCAACAAAGCAGCACATGCTCCCCTCCTGGCAAATGGTGAGGACCCAGGATTCTAAACTTTTAAGAAAAGTAAATCTTTAGCTTTTACAGAGCATCAATAGAACCATCGTGTCTAGATCAAGGAAACTGATAGTACCCCTCTATTTTGCTCTGGTCAGACCCCACCTGGAGTCCTGGGTCCAGTTCTGTGCACCTCAATTTAAAAAGGATGTTGACAACCTCGAGCGGGTGCAGAGGAAGGTGACCAGGATGGTTGAGGGTCTGGAGGAAATGTCTTATGAGGAACGGCTTAGGGAACTGGGAATGTTTAGCCTTTCAAAACAGAAGGCTGAGGGGGGATAGGATAGCTATGTTTAAATATTTGAAAGGATGTCATATTGAAGAGGGAGCAGGTTTGTTTTCCATGGCTTCAGAGACTAGGACTCGGGGCAATGGTTTCAAACTACAGGAAAAGAGATTCCATTTGAACATTAGGAAGAACTTCATGACAGTTAGAGCTGTTCGGCAGTGGAAGATGCTGCCACAGAGGAGGGGGGTGGAGTCTCCTTCTTTGGAGGTTTTTAAGCAGAGGCTGGATGGCCATCTGTCGGAAATATTGTGATGGGGGTTCCTGCATGGCAGGGGGTTGGACTAGATGGCCCTTGAGGTCTCTTCCAACTCTATGATTCTATGATTCTATGATTCTATGAGGACCCACAACAGTGTATCTTCTTCACAAGGAAGAAAACCGTTTCATAGACGGTTGGTTGACCCCACGGGTCCTCAGCTCATGCGCCACCTATGCACAATCTGTGTCCACGAAACTGGATGGGAGATGTGTGGTCAGGCTGCAGATTTGGAGGAAAGCTACAAAACGGCCGTTGCCGCCACATCTCGGTTGGGTTTCAACCACCAATGTCCCAGAGCATTTCAGCAGCAGAATTACCACTGAGTTCTACCCATAAAGCTGAACCTTCCCCTGATATCACATGTGAGCAGCACAAGGGGGATGAGTTTAGACCTTACTTTCGGACAGAATCTTCCTGACCCACCCAAGAGACTAGAACAGTGGAGGCGAACCTTCGGCACTCCAGATGTTTTGGACCACAACTCCCAGAATTCCGAGCCTAGACTGCCAATAACAAAGGACTGTGGGAGTTGTGGTCCAAAATATCTGGCGTGCCGAAGGTCCACCACCACTAGTCAGTAATGTTCAAAGCCATCCTGTTGGGTGGTGTAAGCAAATAGGGTCACATCACCCCAGTTCTGGCTAGTTTTCACTGGTCGGCCATTGTGTCCCAGATCAGGTTCAAGGTTTTGACATTCCTATATAAAGCTCTCCACAGTTTGGGACCACTTGTTGGAGTGTTCCCTTACCACAACATCATCTGCCTGACCCACCAGATACTCTCAGGCCAGGCTGCTCCGAGAGCCCAGAAGTCTTCCATGAGAGGCTGGGCCTCCTTTGCCGGGGCACCGATCAATGTTCACGGATAGACATGGGCACGACTCAGCGAAATTTTTGTTTCCATTTCCGTTTGTCGTTTCCGTTGCGTAACGAAACGACAAACGAAAATTGAGCTGGAAATTGAAAGAAACGAAACGACCCATGAAAATTGTGGTCGTTCGTTTTGTTTCCGTTACTGGTGGCGCACAATGAAATGAGCTGTTTTTTAAATGTTGAAAAATGCCCTGGACATCCATAAAAATGCAGCAATAATTATTTATACTGTCTGATAATACCTACCAGGGGGTGGGGGGTCCTTAAAACGTGCATTTATGTCTTTTCTCAGATAGCTGTATTTTTTTTTCCTTTAAGGGGAGTTAGGGGACATTGACCCAAAATGGCTCCCAGATGCCTAATATTGATTTCTTGGGTATTAAAATGCCCTGGACATCCATTAAAATGCAGCGATAATGTGAGAATTATTTGAAATTATTACCTACCAGGGGGTTGGGGTCCTTAAAAAGTTTGGTTTTGTCTTCTCCCATCGCGATGTATTTTTCTTTTCACTTTAAGGATGACAAAATGGACGTCACCAGCCACTCCAGCCACAACATGGAGGCAAGCCATGTGATGGGATCATGTAAATTCTTGGAAAACCTCAACCAATAGCATGCCCAGGTTGCAGACTGGGCAGGTCTGGCAGCCACAGAGGGCATAAAAAGCTCTGGCAGCCCCTGGAAATGCTTTAAAATCGCGCAAAAAGCGGATAGAAATGACAAATGAAAAAACAAAAAACGAAATGACAAATTTTTGAAAAATTTCGCAACAAACGGAACCGACCCGAAACGGACCCGTCCCGAAAAATGACAACTCGAAACATAATTTTTTCTAGTCATGCCCATCTCTATTCACGAACCAGTCGCTGCCTAAGTCTTGTCTCTCTCCCCTCCCCTAAACTCCATTTTCATTCAGGAGGCAACTGAAGACCACATTTTTTTTCATGGAGGCTTTTCACACCAACCTCAGCTGAATATCCCCACCTTCCATCCTGCTATGGTCTCCACTTAAGGGTTTGATGTTGACTTGACCCTCAATATATTATTTTATCTATCTTTCTGATATTGACTATTTGTATAACAGTCCTGTTTGTATTTTGTGGCTTTTATCAAAAGTTTTACAATGTTTTTAAAATGTTTTATTCTGGCAAATCGTTTTATTTTGGCAAATCTTTTTATTCTGGCAAACTGATATTTTGGTATTCTGTAAATAAAAATTCATTCATTCATTCATTCATTCATTCATTCATTCATTCCGTCCTGCTATTATTGGAAAAAATTGTCTTTGGCGTCCTTGGAATTTATGATTGCTGCTGTTTAAATTGTTTGGGTGGAAGGAAGGAAGGAAGGAAGGAAGGAAGGAAGGAAGGAAGGAAGGAAGGAAGGAAGGAAGGAAGGAAGGAAGGAAGGAAGAGGGAGCTTTGTGCAACAATCAGAAATCCACTGTGGTACCCCAGGAATGCAAGATGAAACTGCACTGACAGCCATGAATTTCCCTTCTGCGCCAACAGGTGAAAACAACATCCCCCCCCTCCACAAAAGAAGGGATCATGCAAATTTTATTGCACCCAAAATCCTGTAGAGTTTATTCAGTAATTTGAGCTTTCTGGGACTCTTTCTGTCACCCTTAAGTTCAACAAATCAATGCCAATATTAATGATGAAAATTCTCACTTCCCTGTTCCAGCTTCCAGAGCACATCAAGATGATGGATTAAGGTTTATACAATATCTGGTCCCCTTCAAGCTGTTGTATGACATTTTCAGTCTAATTAACATGACACAATTAGCCATTAGCTTCCATTATGGAGAGGTTCGTTTTTATTTATATATTTATATATTTATTTAAAAGAAGCAGCAGCAGCACAGAGCTGGCAACGTGTATTAAGGGAAGGTAGCTGCCCTCCTCTAGATCTCCAGTCTGGTTGCTGGGCTCCCTTGAGAGGTGGACCGCTTTCCCAGGACAGGAATTTGGGGTGTCTGCCTCTGTCAGCAGCGAAGAGGAGCTCAGCCCACAGGAACATGCTTGATCGTGGCTAAAATGGCGCAGAACGCTGTTTCTACTTGGGGTAGAACGCTGCTACGTTTGACGCTCAATGCCCCAGGACCCATCCTGGCCATTTCTGCATCAGGCCAGGTGAGAATCCTGCTGGAATTACCGGAGAGCTCCTGGTGACCGATATAGACTTGGCTTCTACCCAGCTCAGCTACAGGACGACCCACGATGTAGAAAGAGTGATAGGCTGTGACTCAGGAGACCTGAGTTCAAATGCCCATTCACTGGGAGAGTGGACCTGGCAAAACCATTCCTTAAATATCTTGAAAGCCCTATAAGGGTAGCTGCAAGTTGGTTCTGAATTAACAACACAAATCAATATCAGGCAGCTTACAAAGGTTTTGGGGACATTTCTCCTCTCCTTCAGACCATGGAGTTCTGTAGACACCAGTGCAATAACCCTGCCCCTAAAAGCACCCTGAAATAAGATCTAATTGTCTCATGGATGCTAATAATATCCCTAGAGGATGTTGGAGACATTCTTTATCCTGTACACCCCATTCTACCTCCTGATGGTCTGTCCTGAGCCTCAAAATATCTCTTCTTGGAAGAGGAAGCAATCAGCTGTTCTTAGATGTTTTTTAAAAGAAGTGGTTAAATGCCTGTACTGCAGCTAAAACTGTGCTCACGACCTGGGGTTCGATCTCAGGTAGCCGCTGTCTCAAGGTTCACTCAACCTTCCATCCTTCCAAGGTTGGTAAAATGAGTAACCAGTTTGATGGTGGTGGGGGCAATGTGTAGCCTGCATTACTGTAATTAATGCAGTAATACTCTAATGCAGTAATACTCTAAACCGCCCAGAGAATACTAAATTGGAAATTGGATGGGGCACAAGGAAACTTGAGTCCCAAGTCCCAAAAACAACTAGGTTATCCAGAAGTTATTTAATGGGCTTTCGGGTAAAGTAGAGAAAATCAATGTGAGCCTAAGAAAATATGTGGTGTGTGTGTGTGCGTGTGTGCGCGTGCACGTGCACATGTGTGTGTGTGCATGTGTGTGTATTTCTGCCAACCGTCCATTGCACATTGGAGAAAACCAGGCAATATCACGCCCAGGTCCACATCCTCTGTGCTCTGATGCGAGCAGCCCTAAGTGCTCTTACCCGCATGTGTTATTGGGTGAAAATTATTGGTCTAATACAGTCACCCCCCACCATTTCGCGGTTCAGGTCCCACGGTCCCACTATATCGCAGGATCACAGTACCTGCACCGCTGGGGCGGGGGAGATCATGTAGCTCCCCGCCCCCTGCCCCCTCCGAGAAGCCTCGGAGCCTCCCGGGAGGGTGGCGGGGAGCCATCACATGGCTCCCCACCATCCCCCCGACCCCTCCGAGGTTTGTCGGAGCCACCCGGGAGGGAGGCGGGGAGCCATCGCATGGTTCCCCACCATCCCCCGACCCCTCCCAGCGCCTGCCTCCGTAGCCGGAGCCCTCTCCAAGGATCACTCTCTGCCTGCTTGCCCACCCTCCCCTGGGGTAGTGGGTGCGCAGGGAGCGATGCCGGCTCTGGGCAGAACCCGGCGGCGGCGGCGGATGGGATCCCCCACACTGCCACTGCGCGCTGCTCTGAGGTGGATCTGCGCAGCACCCAGCAGCGGCAGAGGGGGTTCCGAACCCCCAACGCCACTGCCGCACACTGCTGGGGATGGTTCCTCGCCCCCCAGGCCCCACCTGACCCGCATCCACATATTGCAGATTTTCAACCTTCGTGGGTCTGGTGGGTCCCTAACCCCCCGCAATCGGCAGGGGGTTACAGTAGTCCATTTATTGTACTGTGCTGCTTCTGACATGTACTAAGAAAGAGCGAAGGAACTGGCAGTGAGAATCAGCTGGAAAAGCACTGCCCCCAGTCTGCCACTAGGCTCATGCCTAAAATTCAACGTTGGCTCCTCTGAACCTGAACTCTTGATCCTGGAAATCTCTCTTTCCTCTAAAAGCCTCAAACTGCGCAGAACCACCCAAGAATGGCAGTGGATGCGACGGGGCCAAAAGGAGCCTCTGGAGCAAACCTGTGTAGGCAGAAGGCATTGCCTCCTTATCTGCGCTCCCATTAGACCAATATAAACTGGCACTCCTTCTTCTCTCTTGATGTCGGGGTACACCCTCCCCTCTGCCATCATGTAACCATCGGAGCAAAAAAAAAAAAATACAGTCAGGTCCCATCATTTCCATGTGCCTGCTTTGGAGTGGAACAGCCACTGAGGCCTGTTCAGGAGGTTATCGATCAGGCTTTTAATCTGATTTTCACTTGCTGTGAGGCAAGGCCGGTGGAAATAATCAGAGGCTCTGTTTTAATGGCTCTGGGAAGCCACGTGGAAGATGGCAGCCTTTTGTGCTCAAGCCAGTGCCATCCAACTGGGAAGCATGCGGGCAATACAGTGGTGCCTCGACATACGAATTTAATCCATTCCAAAGGCATGCTCTTAAGTCGAACTACTCTTAAGTCGGGGTACATCTAAGAAATTGAAAAAATAAGTTTAAAAAAATCAAAACAATGAAAAAAATATTTGTAAGTCGAGCAGACCATATCTAAAATTTGTAAGGCAGCAGTTAAAATGCCAACAGTTTTCTGCTCTTAAGTCAAATTGCTCTTAGGTTGAGCTGCTCTTAAGTCGGGGTGCCGCTGTACTTATTATGAGAACTGCAAATACCTGGACACGCTCAACTGTACAATGTCTTTTAGGGCAGAAGGCTATGCATGAAACTGGCATGAGTTTATGGGATGGCCGGTGGCATATTTATACATTGAAATAATGTTTTAATATGTTTTCCTTTCTTCTTTGTTCCATCACATTTCTGGTGATTTATGTATTAGGCTTTATATGCGTTTTAAATGTACCTTACAGAGGGAAAAACCACGGAGTCTGCATTATGTATGTTAACCATCATTTCCCTGGGCCACCCTGTTGACTGTAAAGTTCTTTCTAGCCACAACAAATCACAGTTATTACAGACCTGTCTCGTTTCAACCCTTCAACAAGTTCAATGGATAAAAGTGAGCCAAAGAATGCTGTATTCCCCCCCCCCTTGCATGGACGAGCCTAGAATTTGTTCAGACAGCCTCGGCACAAAACGAGTGTCGTTCCCTTTGAGAAGCAAAGCACACACACTCATAAATTCACAGGCATTAAGACACCTTTTTAAAAAAAAAGATACAAACAACCCATCCGATGCTTCCTCCTTAAAATTCCAGACAACCGAGCTGCCACCACCATCCTCCTGCACCATTTGGATTGTCTGTCGTAAGTTCCCGCTTGGGCCATGTCCCTTAATCTCTGTACGAGATCATTCTCCTCTTTCCTTGTTGTGGCACACTCTAATGCAGGGTGGGGGAGGATACTGTTGTGGTTCACCACAAGTGGGTGCAAGACCATTGAGGAGGAGCTACTCCCTCTTTCTTCTGCTGCCACCTCTGTGCCACAGAGAGCCACGCAAAAGCCAACGTGCGTTCTTTCTTTTGCGGTGGCGTTCCATGACAGCTGCCAAGCTTGAATGACGAGAGACAATATTTGACGGCCTCTCATCTCACGCTGCAGCCCAAATATTTACTCGACTGAAGTTTGTGCTGAGCAGCTGCTCTATTCATAACTTCCTGGTCGACAAAGAGACTTGGAGAATGTGACTTGTTAGCAAAACAGGACATCCATGGGGGAGCGAGGGAGCTCTCCCCGCATTTTATTATCAGACAATCAAAATCCCCAACTAGACATGATTGTCTGCAACGCACCCAGATCAGATGCACTTAGCACAGCTTGGGAGACAATTTGATATGCAGATCAGCTATTGAGCGCCAGCATTATTACTGCCGATCAAAGGTATCTTTTATAATTAAAGTGCTCCCTGCAGCTGTTTGCTAAGAAACTGTCAAGCAATGCACCCCATTAAGGAAACCGGCAGCTACGCTTGCTGGGAGTTTATTCGGAGAGGTGGACACCACATTCCAAATACACCCTTCCAGGCCACAGGCTGGCATCGGTGTGGCGAGAAAAAGATCCCCCAGAAATACAGTAGGTCCACCTTAGCTCTGCACCTTGCAGTCTTTATATGCCCTGAATCAGACTTAGAACCTTAGAGTTCCCGTTGGGAAGATGGGCAGGATATAAGCTCATAAATAAATAAATAAATAAATAAATAAATAAATAAATAAATAAATAAATAAATAAATAAACCTGCTTTGTGATGTTCTGGTAAGCTATATCCCCCACTATGGAGGCTGTGTGCATTCCAACGGTCAATAATATAACTCAATCAGTTATTATTTTACTAAGCTGATATAAAAATACAAAGTGTGCAGCTTATTTATTGCACCATAGTGAGTAGAAATTGTGTGGTTTAGTTTTTAATTGTGCTGGCTACACATTGTCCCACTCCCAAGGAGCTGGATACTCATTTTAATGACCTTGGAAGGATGGAAGGCAGAGTGAACCTCAAGCCGGCTACCAGCAACAGGAGATGTTTGGCTGCAGGACTGCCATAAGCCTCTACATAAGTCCTTCAACTGACATTGGAACTGCACAAATATTTATTTATTTATTTATAAATTTTTAGACCACCCGTCTTCCCAAGGGAACTCTGGGAGGTTAACAGCAACAATAAAACAAATATCAGATACAAAATAAACAGATCTCTGTGGCTGGTCCGGTGTTGTGGAATCATCTCCCAAGTGAGCTACGCCTAGCACAGTTCCTGCCAGCCTTCAAAAAGGACTTAAAAACCTGGCTTTTTTTGTGAGGCATTTGGCGATTGTTATTTATTTTCGTCCCGCCATCCTTTCATTGGCCCCTCTTTTAGTTTTATTGCCATGATATTGTGATGTATATTTATTGACTAACTTGTAACTGTTTTTATTTTTATTTTGTTGTAAACTGCCCGGAGTTCCTCCTGGAAGACGGGCGGCATATAAGCACTAAAATAAATAAATAAATAAATAAATAAATAAATAAATAAATAAATAAATAAATAAATAGCAAAACCGGCAAAAGAGAGAATACTCATTTCCTCCCAGGCTGGAAGACATCTAGTGGGCAAGGGGGAAGGCCTGAAACTTGGTGGTGTAGTGGTTAGAGTAACAGAAGGGGTCATGGGAAGTCCATGCTCACATCTCCACTAAGCCATGAAGATCACTAGTTGAGCCTGGCCACTCATTTGCTCTCTCTCGGTCTGGCCTACCTCGCAGGGTTCTTATGGAGAAGGAGAGGGAAAGGGAAGGAGACCCACAAGGGGATTCACTGGTGCTGATATGTGGAATGGCACAATATAAAGGCCAATAAATGGTAAGGCAAAATGTGAGGCTCCATGGTCTCGGGCTCTGTCCACCAAACCTCATTCCTTGAACCCTTTTTTTAACATTGTAAAATGGAATGTTTCTCTAACAGGATTACATTTTTACAGGGTTCCAGGTGTCTTTGTCTTCTGTCTCACAAATCCTAGACCAGACCTTGTCCCTTTGCTTCCCACCAACCCTCTTCTATAGGAGTTCAATTCTTCCCAACCGGTCCACAGAGGCATAGCTAGGGTTTGGAGCGCCCAGGTACAAAGTCAGTTTTTGTGCCCCCTCCTCCTGCCCCCAACTATGTCTCACTCACAGAGCAATGGGTGCCCAATATTGGGGGAAATAGCAAGGGAGGAGGAGAACCCTCTTAGGGGGTCTCCCGGACAAGGCTGTCCTGTGCAAACCGCACAGTGCACAGATGGTGCCAAGCAGGCAATGTTTCTTTTCAAACATCACCTCCATAGAATGCTTCCCCCCTCCTCCTTTCCCCCAGCTAAGGCTTGGCTACTGTTAGTCCAGGGAAAGGAGGAGAGGGAAGCAGGCAATGGGATTTCCCCCTCAAGCAGCACCTCCATCGCACGCTTCCCACTCCTCATTTCCCCGAGCTAACGATCACCAAGCCTTAGTGGGGGGGAGGGGAAGGAGAAGGGGACAGCAATCGATGGAGGTGCTGCTTAGAAAACAAAAAACATTGCTTGCTTCCCTCTCCTCCTTTTCCCCGATTAAGGATTGCCAGCCTTAGTGGGGCGAAAGGAGGCCTACTGGTGGGATGGCACATGGCTTCCTCCTCCTGCTCCCCTCCAGGTGCCCCCAGATTTCTGCACACCTTAGGACAAATGCATTCTTCTGCCCCTCCCTAGTTACGCCAGTGTCAGTCCGCAAGATCAGTATTCCCAGGAAAAGCCCAGGTTGCCAGATTTAAGGCTGCTGTCATACGGCCACAAAAATCTGCTGCAAAGTGCTCGCAGATGCAGAGCATAAAATCATTTTCCCATGAGCATGTGACCACGCCCACTTAAGCATGACCCAGTGCATTTTACAAGTACCTGGTCTTGAGGTGGTAAAATCCTTGTCACTGTTCCGATGTGGATTTTAAACTGCTACTCGAGTCCGTGGTAACGTGGAAAATCTGCACCAAAACCTTTTTGCCCCTGTTATGGTATATTTGCTGCAGTTCTCAGTTGTAGGATCAGAAAAGTTGCAGATTTTCAAAATGTGTCCATGGGAACATCCAATCTGCGACATCAACCATGTGACCGCTCTGGAGGGTGATCCAGATCAGAGTTTGCTGCGGATTTTAGTGATTGCATGAAAGCAGCCTAAGTGTGGTGAGCTCTCCCCTAGAAGCACACCATTAAAGATGGGAACAAATTGAACTTTTAATTCATTTTGTTATTTGTTATTCATTTTGTTAGCTACTGAAATGAACCAACCCATCAAAGAAATACGAAACAAAATGAAACAGAAATTTCCATTTAATTTGCTTTGTTTTTCCTTACCCCCGACTGCCTTGTCCTCGTCACCACAGTCCTCCTGGTCCTGGTGGGGAATGTAGGCCTGTAGAGTTGCTGGCCTCTCTCCCTCCCGGTCGCCTTGGAGACGGGAAGCAAACAAAATGGCGGCCGCCGTGGCAACGGGCCTAACAAGATGGCGGCTGCTGAAACCGTCGCCATGGTGATGAAAGAAGCGGTTGCCCGCCTCTTTCCCCTTTCCCCTATCCACCACCACCCCAACTCTCTTATATACAGTGGTACCTTGTATAAAGGAATTAATTCATTCCAAATAAAATTATGTTAAGCATAACCTCAAAAAGCCCCCAGCTGGGGCCTTTTAACCCCCCTTAAAAAATTCAAATAAAATTTAAAAAAGGAATCCCGACCTGGCCCCAGGGGTGGCCAGATCAGCACTCTAAAATAAAGAAAATAAATAATAATAAAAGAACCAGCATTGACCTGGCCACAGGGGCCACACAGTTAGCGCTTGAAGAAAAACAAAACAAAACAAAAAACACACAAGGCACTGGCCTCAAAAAGCCCTTGCCACCGAGGCCAGGATTGCGCCGCCGCCACTGCTGCCCAGTAAGTCAGACCAGAACCGGTTCGAATCAGTTCAGGTTTGTACAGATTTTTTTAAAAAAACATTTGTAGAAACCCGAACCGAACCGAACCAGGGGTGGCCGAAACAGACAAACCCAAACCATGGGTTTTCTGTTTCGTACCCACTTCTACGCACCATTATTTCATGTTTCAGATCTCATGTTCTCCACATGGTAGCCTTTTCCAGCTGATTCTGGTAGAATATGACCACTCCCTCTCTCTCCCTCCCCCCTCTCACTCACTCACTCACTCACTCACTCACTCACTCACTCTCTCTCTCTCTCTCTCTCTCACACACACACACACACACACACACACACACACACACACACACACACACACACACACACACACACACACACAATCAGTTGACTTTCCAACCCAGTTGCCAAATACTTGTTCTCTCCCAATGGGTGAGTGTGAATTTATAGGAAATGGCACCCATGTTTTATGGGTAACTTGACAGATTAATATCCACAATATCTCTCCAGTGCTACAAGTGAATGTGGCAATGGGGTCTCTCGGCAGCTTTAAATCCTCGTTCCAATCCATGCTTCGTTGGGCTGCGACTTGGCCGCCACGCAGGGTGGAACTTGCCAGCAGCAAAAAGAGAAAACTAAACAAAACGCAACACCCTCAATCTTCGCAGAACGAAACCCCAAACATTGGCGTTCCTCAGTCAAGGCACCTCCTTCTAGAAGACCCATCGTTGGTCATCTGTCATGGACTCTCAAACAGTGCAAAATGCCATTTGCCGCCTGGCCTTGTTTATCTTAGAAAGTTGTCCCCTTTTCCGTCCCCTAATCAAAAGAAAGCCAAAATAGATTCTCGAAGGCTTTCATGGCCAGGATCGGATGGTTGCTGTGGGTTTTTCAGGATGTTTGGCTGTCTCCTGGAGGTTTTTCTTCTTCCTAATGTCTCGAGATCAACAAAGTCTGGCTCCCAATGCTGGAAAAATGTAGCCTGCAAAAGGTCAGCCACCACCACCCCACCAGGCCACAAGCACCAGTGATCACCTCTCACATGTTAGGGCAGGCATGTCCAGACTTCGGCCCTCCTGATGTGTTTTGGACCACAACTCCCAGAATTCTAAGCTTAGATTGCCAATGGCAAAGGACTGTGGGAGTTGTGGTCCAAAACATCTGGAGGGCTGAAGTTTGGACATGCCTGTGTTAGGGAGAAGAAAAATCTCCAGAACATGCCCCCCCCCAAAAAAAACCCACAGCAACCAAAAGTCAGAATACTTGTCATTGCAATTTAAAGGAGAGGTGGGCTTAGTTCAAGTTCCTACACCACCTGTTGTCACCTCTCCCCAGGAACTGCCAGGTCATTCATCAAGCCCCAAAAGCAGCAAATAAACAAACACAATCAAACAAACAAACAAGCCACCCTTAAAAAGAGAAATTCCAAAGAGTTCTACAAGTCCACGTCTCCTTAAAAAAAAAAAAAAGCTTCATCAAGGCAAGGCTTGGGTCCCCAGTCACATTATTTACAAGGCAAACCAAAGCTCCTAAGAAAATAATTCTCCATTTTTTGGAGTGGGACTGGGTTTTTTAAAGTTGAGGAAACTCATTCTATGCATGAAAATAGGTGTCAGTCATTGTACTGTGATCAGGGCCGGCGCTAGGGTTTTTTGCACCCTAGGTGAGGGGGCAGGGGGGTGGGGGGGTGGGGTGGGCGGGCGGCGGGGCGGCGGGGCGGTGGGTGGGTGGCAGCGGCGGCGGGCAGTGGGCAGACAGCAGCGGGCGGAGGGATGGACGGTGGTGGCCAGCGCCCCCTGTCCATTTTGGCACCCTAGGCAACTGCCTAGTTTGCCTTAATGGACGTGCCGGCCCTGATTGTGATGAAGGGATTAAGAAGTTTCAGTGCAATCAGGGGTAGCAACGATCCTAGATGGGTGTCCTTAGACTTGTATTGTGTTAACTGATCACCTTTGTGGCTGTTCGGGGAATCATTGGGCTTTGACCTTCCCTGAGCTCTTTGCCCTCTGAAGATGCCGGCCAGAGTCTGGTGAAAGGTCAGGAAGAAAAATTTCCAGAACATGACCGAATGGCCGGAAAAACTCACAACAGCCATCAGATTCCAGCCGAGAAAGCCTTCCAGAATACATTATCAGGGACTCCCAGTTACACCCTGTGCCACCCTCCTACTTCCAACCCCATCTGGATCCAAACAGACTTTTTGATTTCCATGAATTTCTCCAATATGCTCTGACCAACAATCCATCAAAAACAGGCTTGAGTTTCTAAAAAGGCAGTGTGGGGGGGAGAGACCTTGTTTGGGGGGAAGCCTCAGTCTTTTTGAAAACCCAACCAACCCACACCCTGCCCCTGCAAATTCCAAAGTTCTTGTGCTGGCTTTTGACCTGAGAAGGGGATGTAGTTATCTAAAACACCCACCCATACCCACCCACTGTGAGGGCAAACAACTGAAACATTTGTTAGCCACAAACTGAAAATGAAGGATTTGACACCCTGCTGACCAGGGGATTCTGCTTTCTTTTTTGCACAAAGTAAGGAGGTGGGAAGAGACAGGATTCCCACACAGAGAGGGTGCAGAAATTCCTTTGACAAGGAAACTACCCTGGAGATGAGGACTCTTGGAGGGTCTGTAAGTTCCTTCCTAAGGGATATTGCATCAAGTCGAAACTGCCTAACTCATTAAGAATGAAGAAGGTTGTGCTTATTCTCGTCCCCTTGCTCTCTTTCCTTGAGTAAGGCCTGCAGTAGCATGTTCTCCTTTTAAGGAGAAATTAAACAAAAGGTCTTTCTTTTTAGATTTTCTACTTCGCAAACATCACGATGTGTTTGGATGTATTCTGGACCGAAGTCCCCAGAGCAGCCCATCTTGTAGGTCAAGCAAGTAACAGGCCTGGAGAGGTAGGGATGATGGATTTGAAAGCACTGAATAGTTTATAGCCAGGTTATCTAATAGATTATGTTTGCTCATACAAACCTGCTTACACAGGACATGGCTACCATAAAACTGTACTTGGTTGGTGAGGATAGTGGGGTGGGCCCTCTGTCACATCTGGGGAATTCTAGTCTAAGGCCCATGCGACCTTCAGCAGACTTTATTCCAAGGCCTAAACCAAACTGCTCCAGATGTTCTCAATCATAAGAGAGAGCAGGGTATGCAACAACGGGCTCAACTGACAAGAACCCAACTTTAGGCTGAATATCAGGAAAACTGCTGAACTGTTAGAGCAGTACAGCAATGGAATCCGTGACTTCAAGCGGTGGTGAGTGCTCCCAACATTGGAGGCATAGAATTCATAGAATCATATGAGTTGAAAGGGACCTCAAGGGCCATCCAGTCCAACCCCCTGCCATGCAGGAACCCCCATCACAGGACTCCTGACAGGTGGCCATCCAGCCTCTGCTTAAAAACCTCCAAAGAAAAGGGAGACTCCACCACCCTCCTTTGTGGCAGCATCTTCCACTGCCAAACAGCTCTATCCGTCATGAAGTTCTTCCTAATGTTTGAATTGAATCTCTTTTCCTGCAGTTTGAGACCACTGTCCCAAGTCCTAGTCTCTGAAGCCATGGGGAAAAAACCAAACCCCTCTTTGATATGAACCTGTCCCCAGTTCAATGTGAGGCATTCTAGAGATATCTGGACAACCACCTGGCATATATCCTTTGAGTTTGATTCCTGCATGTAGTGTTGGACTTGATGGCCTCTTGGCCCCTCCCAACTTCACTATTGTATGATTCTAAGATTCTATGATACAGTACAGAGATCTAACATTATTTGGTGAGTTCCAAATATTTCCCAATAAGTCATAGAATCATAGAATCATAGAGTTGGAAGAGACCTCTAGGGCCCTCCAGTCCAACCCCCTGACATCTCCCTAGTTTCAATTAACAGACACTGAATGTTTCCAAGTGGCCAATCCAAGTTGACCCAGGCACCAAGTAACACAACAAGATTTTGCCCAGTGTGTCTGCTTTGGTTCAAATTCACAACTGGATTTAGGCCACAGCATCAACGTACACAATGTCAGATTTAGCAAACAGCACCAGATCAAGGGTTTTATTTTACTAGGAACTAATAACTGAAATTCGGCCCCAAATTGCTTTCTGTTGAAAGAGGCGGTGGTCTCGATTTCAAACGATGCTGAAAAAAAGATTAAACGTGTTTTGCACTGATCTTAACAGCATCATGCTGTGATATTATAGTTTGTTGCATTATTGTTTCCAGCAGAATTGTATTGCTATTAAAATCCCGGCTTTTGTTAAACCACAATTTTGTATTGTGTGATTATTCTCTCTCTCTCTCTCTCTCTCTCTCTCTCTCTCTCTCTCTCTCTCTCTCTCTCTCTCTCTCTCTCTCTCTCTTAAATATAACATTATTATCTGAAGGCTTTGTTCTAAAAAGCCTACAACATGGTAGTAAACTCATAGACTTCAGTTACAGGGAGGTAGCTTTCAGATGGGTATAAAAAGCCTTTAGTGGTATGAACAGGATACAGTAACCCCCCGCCAATCGCAGGGGTTACGGAACCACCCCACCCACGATGCATGAAAATCCGCGATATGTGGAAGCGGGGGGGCTGGGGCGGCGCGGAGCGATCCGATCACCCCCCCCACAGCCCCCCACAGCCCCAAGGCTTCTCAGGGAGCCTGGGGGTGGCAAGGAGCGACCCAATCGCCCCCTGGGCCCCCACGGCCCCGAGGTGCAGGTCCTGCGATCCCGTGATGTTGTGGGACCGCAGTACCTGAACCGCGAAATGGCGGGGGGTGACTGTACCTACAAAACCCAGGTGTAAAACAATGACGGGTTCAGTGTCAATGCAACTGTTCAGGGTAATGCTAGACAGCCATTGGAATATTCAGCTTTAGATTTCCTGCTAAGTAAACAAGTTGGATGAAGTGGCTTGGGAGGTCCACTCTACCCCCATGGTTCCCTGTTGCATCATGAGAAGACCTGGGCGCTCTTTGGGCTGAAAGAACTGGGCATGTTTAGACTTGAAAGGCTGTCCTACAGAGGAAGGGCAGGATCTGTTCCCATTTTATCCCAGCATGCAGAGCACACAAAAATGGCCTCAAGCTTCAAGAAGTCAGATTTAGGACATCAAAAAACCCTCTTAACTGTTAGAGCAGTACAACAATGGAGCGCCGCAATGCTGGAGACATGCATGAGAAAACTGGAGAACCATCTGTCAGATCTGCTTGGCTCCGGGTTCCTGCATTGAGCAGAGGATTGAACCTGATGGCCCTAAAAGCCTCTTCCCTCCCGTAATTCTGTGGTCCTACAACTCCAGGGATGAGACCTGGCTCATACAGTAAAACCCGACCTATCGCAGAAGTTAGGGACCCAACCCGACCCGCAGTGGTACCTTGTATAAAGGAATTAATTTGTTCCAAATGAAATTATGTTAAGCAAATTTTCCTTTATACAAATTTCCCACAGGAATGCATTGAAAGCAGAGTAATCCCATTTTTATGTTGCAAGGATTCGCCCCATATGCGATTATGTTAAGCAAATTTCCCCTATCTCCGGAACTTTTTATGTTGTACAAATTTTATGTTATACAAACTGTTTGTTATACAAGGGTCCACTGTAATTGAAAATCTGCAATATACGGATGCTGGGTCAGGTCAGGACTGGTGGGCTCTCTTGGGGCTCTTGTACTTACCCCAGGCCTGGCGCTGCCCCAAACGGGCCTGCAAGGGACTTTCCATTCCCCAAAGGCCCCAAAAGCGATTTCTAGTGATCTGGAGGTCACTTCTGGTTTACCAGAAGTCACTTCCGGTTTGCAAGGAAGCACTTTTGGGGCCTCTTGACGGGCATGGGAAGGCCTTTCCTCCTTTCCCCAGGGGGCCTTTTTTTCCATATACTGCAGACCCGCAATACACCGGGACTGCAATATATGAACTGTGAAAGGGCAGGGGACAACTTTACTTAAATAGGAGGCCAACAGCCAACAGCAAAGGTCGACAGGTAGGGCTAGTAAAGAACCATGGCTAAAACCCTGGACAGCTGGTGCCAGAAGCCAACTTGGAGGCCCTATTGACTTTCCTGGAGCTCTTCAGAGTCCAGGTCCTGAAGAGCTGGAGGGAGCTAGAAGCTTCACTCCAGGATTCCACCCACCCACCCACCCCCATTTTAAGGAAGGTTTGTAGAGATGAGCAAAAGAGCCCAGGCTCCTCTCTTCCTATTCCCTCTCTTCGGCAAGGGAGGTGTCCAGTTGAGCGCTGTTGCACCCAAGCAGGTGGCTAGAGTCAACGGTGCCATTGGAAGCAAGCCAACTGTGCAAGAGGTAGCAACGTCAGGCCTTCTCTCCCTGGTCTCTGCATCCACGCTGACAACAGGGTCCCTGTCACCCCTCAGTGCCTTCCCAGGTGTCCTCTTCTTCGGATTTAAGTGACAACCCCCATGCCTCCTCACTCCTGCCCTTGTGTTCCCCTTGATCCTGCTGTCATTCCTCCAGCCACTGCCTTCTCCTTCGCCAGTCTCAGCACCCTCCCACAGGTGTGGTCCTGGGGAAAGCTGCTCATGACTGGTGGGGTGGAGGCAGGTGCTTCACTAGGGTTGCACACCTGCATTCCCCCTCACACTATCACTTGTGCTGACCAGATTGGACAATCCTGGAATATAAAAACAGAAGAACATAAGAAGAGCCCTTCTGGATCAGGCCAAAGGCCCATCTAGTCCAGCTTCCTGGATCTCACAGTGGCCCCACCAGATGGGTCTGAGAGCGCATGAGACTAGATATCTGTCTCCTGAAACCACTCCCCTCCCTCTGGTCCTTGTTGAAGGACCCTGGTTTTAAGCCTGGAGATGACACATCTCCATCATGGTTTGTAACCTGTGATGGACTTTTCCTCCAGGAATCTGTCCAATCCCCTTCTGAAGGCATCCAGCCCAGATGCCATCACCACCTCCTGTGGCAGGGAGTTCCACAGACTAACAACGCACTGGGTGAAAAAAATATTTTCTTTTGTCTGCTCTTATCCTTCCAGCCCTCAATATGGGGATCAAATGCCTGATTAAGCATGCATGACTACACGGGTAAAAGAATCAGGGAAACTCGGCTTTGCTGCAGCTCGATTCACAGCACCTCATATTGTTATATTCAGTTTAATTGGTCACACAATGACATTGGATTGTTTCTGTGCCAATGTCTCTTGAACCAAAGCAGTCTGATACACTCATGCCCCCTTTCCTTTGATACCTGGACAATCCCTGTTTCTCATTTTTATCTTCCTGGTTTGGTTGGGTTTTTCATTTGCACAAAGGTGATAGAGCACTAAACATGGTCGTTTATTTTTAATTGAAAAAAAATACTTAGGAATGATTAGCAAGAAATATTGTGGGGGTGTGGGGGTCCCAAATCATCCCGCCCCAGCATACTGCATCTCCATGATGCTACCTAGAGTCACACACCCCATGTCCTTTTGAAGAAGGAAGCAAATGATCACACCAGGAAAATGTCAGCGGAATTATTTTTGGCTTTGAAAATACAGAAGCCTCCCGCAGCAAGGGATAAATGTTTGAATCAGAAGAAAAAAAGAGCCAGGCAAATTTGCATGTCCTCATGTGATCCCTGTAAATACTGTAGGTGTCTTTCGATATGGCTGTGTTATGTGTACTGAGAAATAAGTCCCGTTTGCCTTACTTCCACACGACGGATACCGTAAAAAACACTTCACTAACTTGGCTTTTATGTGCAGCAGACCTTTGAGGGCCATTAATTACAGCCATCAATAGAAAGAAAGAAAGAAAGAAAGAAAGAAAGAAAGAAAACAGACTCAACACCTCCTGCTCATGATGGGAGGAAATGTAATCCCACTGTCCATCCATCAGTGGCACAAGCCGCAAAACACCAAATATCCTTTGAAGAGCCACTGGTCTTTGATCGACTGGGAGGAAGCAAGGCCACTCACAGTTAAAGTCAGTGAATCACTGCAACAGCAGCCAGGGAGGTTAAATGAGGAGACCGTGGTCAGGAGTGATTTGCAGGGGTGATCAGGCGGGTGGCCACGCTCTGGAAATATCATTAAATGTGAAAAGCCACAGGGGTTTGGGGTGGGGTGGGGGTGAAGTCGCCCAAGACAGTAGAAAATCATTTCTGCAGGCAATCACCATGGGGTGAAGAAATTGCATCTCTGTGGAAGCTTTTCTCCCTTGACGGCCACTGGGAACACGAGGAGACCAGCAGCATCCATCCAAGGGACACCTCGGCAACTCTTTTTCCAGCGAACTCACCACAGAGCCCGTGTTGTTTCAAGAGGCTGAGAGGTGTTCCCCTGCTGAGGGGCTCTTGGGTGTCTCATCGCAGCATGGGAGAACCAGCAGACCCCTTGCTCCCCCCCCCCCCCCCCCTGCGTGCACAACAAACCCAAAGGATGCTCCACAGAAGTCACCAGCGTTTTCTGCGCATTTTTGGACATGAAGGAACCGCCAAAGAAATCGACAAGGGGCATAAAAAGTGCCACTGACAAATATTGCAGTCCCAAAGGAATCCTGTCCCTTGTGTTGCGTTAAGATTTCTCTCTCCTTTGACCCCCACATGATTCCCAGGAGGTATCTCGGGAGAATGTACTATGAACGCACAAGTCCATTGGGTGCCCAGCTCCTTCTTACAGGGGAGGACACTATGCAGCCTGATGGAGTCAGTCTCCTCCCTTCCTCTTCTGGCCATCAGATCCCAAGAAACCAAACAAGCAAACAAGCAAGCTGTGTGGTCCTCTCCCCACTTGTTGCTTAGCAACCCAAGGCTTGAAATTCCTATCTCTTGGTCACAGCGTCGCGTCGCCCACCCCTTCTTGCTTGGCACTGTTCCTCGGGCAGGTTTCTGGAGCACTTGGACAAGCAAGGTGCAAAGAGAAGCCCCTGGAACTCCAAAGCAAAGCCAATATGGAAGAAGGGATAGTGCTGAAGTGCAGAAGAGATCCAGGTAGAGATGGGCACGACTTAGCGGTATTCCCGTTTCCGTTTCCGTTCCTCGGTTCCGTTACTCTACAGAAACGGTAACGGGAATCACTCCGCCAGACTTCGAGCTCGAACCGACGAACGAACAATTTTGGTCTGATTTGTCGTGCTCGTTCATTGCATCGCTCGATCGCGTGATGCCACGCGGCACAGAAAAAAAGTTTTTAAAAGTTAAAAAAACCTGGTTCCCGGCCGAAAAGCAGGCGGAAAAATGCCTGCCGTGCCTCAGGGCACCTACCAGAGGGGTTGTTTCTGGAGGTCCCCGGCCTCCCCCCCATCCCCCGTCCTGGGCTGCTCTGGTGGGACTCGCCGCAGGCTCGCAGCAGTCAGCAAAAAGCACAGTCTCGCCGCCGGCCGCCGCAATTAAAGTGCAAACAAGCGGCACGGACGGCATAGGAAAAAACATTTAAACTCTCCCCCCACCCATTCCCGGGCCAAAAAAGCAGGCGGAAAAATGCCTGCTTGACTAAGGGCGCAGGGCACCTACCGGAGGGGTGGTTTCTGGAGGGGGGGTCCCGCCTCCCCCCCGTCCTGGGCAGCCGGACTCGCCATGCCATGCGGTGCGGGCGGGGGATCCAAAATGGGGCGGCGAATGCAATATTGTTTTTGAAATCGTGGTCCAAAAACACACAAGCACAACAGAAACATGCGAAAATTTATAAACTGCCAGATTTTTCACAGTAGCAGTGGGTTTTTTCTTGCAACAAAATGTCTCTCCTCTCCTCCTCTGTCCTCCATTGATTTTATTTTATTTTATTTTTTTTACACCTGCGCAATGATGGGCTGGCCGAGTGGCCAGCCATGTGGGAGTGGACGACGATGCAAATTTTTGGAGCCATCCCACCAATCGCATGGCCACTTGGCCATGACTTCTGGGATGTGCCAAAAAGCCCCCTAAAACCTGCCCTAGCCCCCTAACCCTAACCCTAATCCTTGACTCCAGTCCTTACCCATACGTCACAGACTGTCTTCTTAGTGGGTCAGAGAGGCACCCAGAGGTGCAACCCACTAGCGCACCGTAACCTTACCCGTCACTAGCCTAACCCTAGCCCTTGCACTAACCCACCTTAACCCTAAGCCAGATCTACTTGCTTGCATTGCACTACACGCAGCAAGTACAATTCCCTTCTGTGTGAGACATGGTGGTGCGAGTGCCTAGGCATCACCTATGGCTCTGGGTTCACTGCCATCACCACTAGTCTCACTGTCTGCAACTGGTATATGCAATATCCATATGGCCATTGCATACCATTTTGCAGCAGCAGGTGAGGAGGGGAGACCCCCATGTTGAGGGGTCTCTTGGAGCCTGCTTCCCCTTCCTAGTGGGTGAGGATAGGAGGCACCCATGGGTGCCTCCAGGAGCCCACTTTCCCTTTATAGCGGGCCAGAGGAGGCATCCACCCTACAGAGGTGCCTCCAGGAGCACGCTACCCCCCCAAAAAAAAACAGTACTAACGAAAATGAAAAAATGAAAAAACGAACCGACTAATTTTTGCGAATTTTCACGAAAAATGGAAACGACCCGAAACGGAACCGGCCCGACTAAAGACAACTCGAAATTTTTTTTTTCAAGTCGTGCCCATCTCTAGATCCAGGACCCTGCCATGCCTCCTATTTTTTATTGAGAGTTTTGCCCATTTGATCATACCTCCTTCCTCTCCTCCCTCTTCCTCTCTGAACTCTCCTGCCTCTCCTGGCTTAGCCGGAGCTCCTGTCCCCTTTTCTTCCCTCCCACCTTGCCCTGCCAACACCTCATCCACTGCCCCCCCACCTGCCTCTACCAGGTAGCCACTGGCCGGTCACCCATCCGTGTAAAGAAGCCCTGGCCACACAAAGCTGGAGAGAGGTGCATAAGAACATAAGAACATAAGAGCCATGCTGGATCAGGCCACCAGCCCATCTAGTCCAGCTTCCTGTATCTCACAGTGGCCCCACCAGATGCGTTTGGGAGTGCATGAGACTAGATCTCTGTCTCCTGATACCACTCCCCTGCATCTGGCCCTTGAAGTACCCCGATTTTAAGCCTGGAGATTACACATCTCCATCATGGTTTGTCATCTGCGATGGACTTTTCCTCCAGGAATCTTTTGAAGGCATCCAGGCCAGATGCCATCACCACATCGTGTGGCAGGGAGTTCCACAGACTAACAACGCGCTGGTTGAAAATATATTTTCTTTTTGTCAAGATATGTAAAAGTTGATAAAACATATGTTATGTATATTTAACAGAATGTGTAAAGAGAATTGTAAAATGGAGGCAGTTAGATTCTGCAGTGTCATGATGTTAATCCACAAGTGTTAGAGACTAGTAATCACAGGCATGTTAAGTGATGAAGTGCAGGTGGAACTGATTATAACATCATGATTTGTAATGGTTAGATCAGATTGCATCAGATTGTTAATTAGTGATTGCATCAGATCTTATGAGTGCTGAATAAGTATAAAAAGCACTAGCTTGCTGTTTGTTACTTGGGGACTGTTATGGTGAGAACAGTTTACCCCACACTCTGTTTGTCTGTTTGCTATATTGTATATAATGCTTGGTTGTTATGCTGTGTATATTTTGATGTATATATGAATATATGAGTTTTTACTCTATTCATTGTCATTGTCTTTCTGTTAGCCTAACTCTGCAACCCTTTATATCAATACTGACATTTTATCTACGTTACTGCTGCACTGCTTTGTGTCAAGCACAAGTAAATATTATATATTTGTTGCCTTAAAATTGTTGATACTTTTGTCTGTTCTTACTCTCCCAGCCCTCAATTTGAGTGTATGTCCCCTAGTTCTGGTATTTTGTGAGAGGGAGAAGAGCTTACCTCTATCCACTTTACTCATGCCCTGCATTATTTTGTATGTCTCAATCATATCCCCCCTCAGAGGCCCTTTTTTCCAGACTAAAGAGGCCCAAATGTTTTATCCTTTCCTCATAAAGGAGGTGCCCCAGCCCAGTAATCATTTTAGTCGCTTCTTTCTGCACCTTTTCCAGTTCCACTATGTCTTTCTTGAGATGCGGTGACCAGAATTGTATACAGTATTTATTTATTTAAATAAATACTCCAGGTGCGGCCTTACTATCGTTTTGTACGATAGGTCATTATAATGCTTAGACCTTAAACGCAGCTTGTGGGGTTTCCAGATCCCCCCCCGACTGGCCTCCCTAGGAAGCAGGGGGCTTCGGGCTGCAAAGAGCCCTTCCATCAGTCCCTTCTGCGGGTGCTGGACCATTCCCGGAGTTTTAGGGGACGCACTGGATGGTGAGGGTGAGCTATCTCAGCGTTTCTCTCCAATTCTCGCCTCCTTCTTCCAGTCCCCAACCAGCAATCAAAACGAGGACCGGCATTTGCAATTATAGCTGCTTGTTTTCATGCTGCAATATTGGTAACTCCCATCTCAGTGTCTTCTTGGGGCCTAGCCAGTCATAAACAGCTTCTTGGCCCCCTGCTATGTCAGCCATTATGATCAACCATCTATTTACTCATGACACACCCCTCCATTCCCCTTGGATCTGTTCTAGCTTCCTCCGATTTGGCCTCCCTGGCCGTCTCTGCTCCATAATTATGCCATGTTTCCCAGGACTTGGAACCTAAACATCAACAGACAAGAGCTATTTTGATTCAAAAGCCACAACAAAGAGAACCAGCCCTTGGGAAAGTGGGCCAAATTTTACCCTGCAACTGTAATGTCAGCAAGTGCCAGAAAAGATGGCTCTCCTTTGTTATAAAGGGATATAAAATAGGCTGTGGGGCAGGAATAGTTTGCTTTCAACAGCCACTGAGAAAAATGAGATTAGTAAAGAAGACCTTGGGGAATCCTAAAATCATTGTGTTGGAAGGAGCCTCTAAGGGCGTTTAAACATGACCCCTAAACTCCGGGGCAAATGGCTCCCAGCTCCGGAGCTTTAAAAATGTTTCCCCACCAGCTCCGGAGTTAACAGGAAATGAAGTGCGACCCGCCCACTTTAGCGCGTCCCAGCGCACCTTTCAAGTACCTGCTCTTTGGAGGTGAAAATTGTTTGATCCCGTGTAACGATAGTGAGTGCGGGGCTCTCCTTGCTTCTGTTTGTTGTTTTTTGGCTCCCGCCCCTTTAAGAGCTACTTTTATAGAGACTGGAATGTTGCCACGTCAAGAACGGAGGCAGAACGGTGGTGAGCGGCATGCTTTTCTTTCTCTTTTTCTCCCTCCCCTCACACAGCCAGCAGCCAGGAAGTGCGGAGGGGTGGGGACACAGGAAGAGCGAAGAACCCCTAAGATCTCTGGTCTGAATTTAAGTGGCCAGCGGATCTTAGGGGTCGTGTAAAAAGGCCCTAAGACCACTCAGTCCAACCCCTGTTCAAGGTAGGAATCCAAGGCCCCGGTCTCATTACCGTTAACTGCGCATCTTAATATGATGTGCACTATTTTTGCCGGTGGTCACGTGACATTTGATGCACAGTTAGCACCCCAATGACAGGGGAGTATTTTAGTTCTCTGCGTCCATCCCGACTTACTTACTGCACATCTTTTCCCTGTTGTTCGAGTTGATTTTCTTCCCCTTGTGGCGAAGACCTGTGTTGCAGCCAGTTAAAACCAATTGTAATTGCCGCCAGCTAGCCGATAAAAATTGTGCTGGCATGTCAGTATACCACCAATTCAGTAGCACAAACAATTACCAAGACGGAAGGACAGGAAGTGGCAGGAAAGGGGCTATGAACTTATTTGGTGCGAATTTTCTGCAGTCGCACCTCGTTTGCTGCGTTAAAAGTTGCACATCACCAACAGTAGTATTTTAATGCAACTCCTAGCAGTGGTACAAAATGCTGCAGTTAAAATGCGCTTCCGGGGTCATGATCGGCTGGGGTGCCAAAATGCTGCTCTTCAGAGTGAAGGCACAATCTTTTGCTGCACAGTCTTTTGCAGCAAAAAGAGCAACAAAATTGTTGTGAGACCAGGGCCCAAATTAAAGCAAATTAGACAGAGAATGGTCCAACTTTCTCTAGAATTTTATCTCCAAAAACTCCAGTATCAATATTCTGATTATATCTCAATATGATATTCTGTCCTGAAATCCCATCAGATCATATCAAAAGCAAAGCAAAGTCTTCTGCTTGTATGCTGCTCCATATCAATTAATTAATTAATGCATTTATATACTGCCCATCTTCCAGGAGGAACTCCGGGAGGTTTACAACAGTCACTACAGAACAATAATACATATAACATTAAACTACCATTAATAAACAAATCAATAATAATTCAATTATCACAATCAAAAAAAGATAAAATAGATTAAAACTAACTGGCAAGGAAGACTTAAGGCCAGAACAAACAACAAGGACTTAAAGAACTCTCTGGGAGCCTCTTTTTCTTGAGAGAGATAAATGTTTCATGAAGCTGTTTGGATGGGCAGCAAAACATTTCTCTCTCTCAAGAAAAAGAAGTCCAGTTGCCATGACTCAACTTCCAGATAAACTCACCTGGATGACTGAGAATCTTCACAAACAAACTCTCTGGAAGGTTTACAAATCATTATGCAGGCTGCACGTTGGTAGCCCCACCAACTGGGAACTCATTTTACCAACCTCAGAAGGCTGGAAGGCTGAGTGAACCTTCAGCCAACTATCTGGGATTGAACCCTGAGCCGTGAGCAGTTTTGGCTGCAGTACAGCAGCTTAACCGCTGCGCCACAAAGCTCGCTATGTCAGCTTGAAGAAGACAGACCCTGAAATAGTCACAGTATAGACTCTGCCTCCTTGTCCTCAAAGGGACCTTCTTTCATTCCGTGCAAAATCTCTCATTTTTTTTCTTCTTTCCACTCTGAGTTGCATCCCTTGACCTTGGGTTCAAGTCGTTTCATTGATGAAACGGATTGGCCAGCGGCTCTGTGCCATCTCCCGCTTCACCGTGTCATCCCCGGCTGCTTACGTTACATAACACACTGGTCTGCAACTAACCCATACAATGAGAAAGCAACTGCAGCAGAAAGGGAAGGGACAGACATGAAGCCATGGCCAAGGAAGCCAAAGAGTTGAACATCGTTGAACACCTGCACTGCGTTTTTTTCTGCTTTGGGGCAGAGGGAGACCCTGGTGGAAGCCGTATTTGAGATCTCCTGAAACTGAGATTGGAGAATATCCACCATAGTTGGGATTTATATGGATTCCCCCACCCCAACTCCCCTGGATTGAGGATTCCAGCTTCATGGTAAGAGGCATCC
This sequence comes from Phrynocephalus forsythii, assembly GCA_029282475.1. Lineage (NCBI taxonomy): Eukaryota > Metazoa > Chordata > Lepidosauria > Squamata > Agamidae > Phrynocephalus > Phrynocephalus forsythii. The sequence continues at coordinate 204,524,634 of JAPFRF010000001.1, read as the reverse complement.
ACTTTGGCGGTTACTTCATGTCCTACCTTGTTCCACGATTACGTTTGTACCGTGACAGCATTGTTTGTGGTCACGTGGTTTTGTCCCTGTTCAGTCCCTGTTTCCGTTTACTCACGGGCATGATTACTTGTCTCGTGACAACTGTTACTTCATGTTCTTGTTCCGTGACAAATTCTGAATTTGTCTTTCTTTCTAACCTTTTTAAAAAAAAATTAAATAAAACTATTTTGATATTTCGATTTAGAATAGAATAGAATAGAATAGAGTTTTATTGTCATTATGTATATGCAAAATATGCACAACGAAATTAGAGTGCTGTTCCACTACACACTCTAAGCATACAAACACATAAAACATATAAAACACCATTCAAAATATTAAAAACTCTTAAAATTGCTTACAAAATTTAAAACACTACTTAAAACTGATTAAGATAGTGCTAAAACTGTCACATTTAGCTTGGATACCGCTCTGTGATAAAAACTGTTCTTTAGTCTACTGGTCTTCTGGGATTTACACATCAATGCTACAGAACTTTTCAGTACTTTCTTTAATAAACATTTGCACTGCATGATGTTTCCCATGCGGAAACTAATGTCGAATGCTGCTTCAGCCATTGACCACTAGGTGGACACTGGTTGTGGTGTGACAGTTGTTACCACACGGTCCCTTGTCTCGGAACAGGAACCGGGAACCAACCATGATAAGATAATTCCCCAGCCCAGGGGCAGGTATGGCTTGTCACACTCTGTTCCTGGTTCCAGGGGCGTGGTCGAGAAAACTTTTTGCTGTCACGCTATGGACGGGAAGTAAGGGGTTTTTTTGTACCGGTCCCAAGTGGGACAGCAAGGAAGGACAAACGGGACATGAAGTAACCACCTTAGCTGCTCCACTTCCAAGGGTTCCATGAACTGTTTCCACCTAGTCACCTCTCCAGATTGCCTCTCTTATAGAGGAAACGCCACTGTCCTTTGCAGCCCAGGAGCCAGCAGCATCCTCCACAGGGTTCGGCCCGTGACAGATTTAAGAACATAAGAACCTAAGAACATAAGAAGAGCCATGCTGGATCAGGCCAAAGGCCCATCTAGTCCAGCTTCCTGTATCTCACAGCAGCCCCACCAGATGTGTTTGGGAGCGCATGAGACTAGATATCTGTCTCCTGATACCACTCTCCTGCATCTGGCCCTTGAGGTACCCTGGTTTAAACCCTGGAGGTTACACATCTCCATCATGGTTTGTAACCTGTGATGGACTTTTCCTCCAGGAATCTGTCCAATCCCCTTTTGAAGGCATCCAGGCCAGATGCCATCACCACATTGTGTGGCAGGGAGTTCCATAGACTTACAACGCGCTGGGTGAAAAAAATATTTTCTTTTGTCAGTTCTTACTCTCCTGGCTAGCACCAGATGGAAGGGGCAGCCTTCTTCTCTCGTGGAGTCATTTGTCACCTAACGCGACACAATGTGCGACGGGGCCCAGAGATGGCCTGGCTCCCTGCCAGAGAGTAACAGCACCACTCCTTGTACGTTGCAAGAAGGTGGGAAGGAGCATAGAGTCAAAGAACCATGAGGTGGAAGGGCCCTACGAGGATATAGAGAGGGAGACAGGGAGAGAGGTCAAGTCCTGTTTATAAAGACACATAATCTAGATCATCCTGGAGTTAAAAAAAAAACCAAAACAGTTCAACTCACGCCCCGTTGCCGTGCCCGTGAGTACATCCAAACCTCCATGGGGAGTAAAGAGTCATGTGTGAACCAGGCACAAGAATCAGCTGCCGACTCTGTGGCCTCATCCTGACTGGGCTAATTGTAGCTAGTGCTCAGCACAGATCCCATCTAGGCTGACATCTCTGTTTGGTCCCATTTGGCTTCCAGATACCTTAAAAGGTAAACTTGTGTGAAGGAGGGGCCAGATTACATTTCTACACAGGGGTGGCTCATGGACCATGCAGGGGGTTTAATCCACTCCAGAATTTCAGGGACACCCCCCCCCCATGCCACACACACACCTAGGTCACAAGCTTCCTATGGTTGTATGGTCTTTTAGAACAAGGGTTCCCAACTGTGGGTAACCCAGATGTTCTTTGATAAAACACTTGCTGGCCAAGATATCTGGGCGTTCTGGTCAAAGAAGATCTGGGGATCCAAGATTAGGAACCACTGGCTTAGAATCTTTTGTGTGTGACTGTGTGACTCTCTCTCTCTCTCTCTCTCTCTCTCTCTGTGTGTGTGTGTGTGTGTGTGTGTGTGTAGAACGTGGGGTGGGTCAGATGTGGACAGATTCCACACCTCCTCATATTAATCAGACATTTTAAGCACCAGCAGCTTCCGTTCTCTTTGTGTGTGTGTTGTGTCATTACAGTCATGACCGACTCTACGTGACTCCACGTCCATAGAGTTTTCTTGGCAGGAATACTGGAGTGGTTTTGCCAGTTCTTACTCCAGGTGCCTACAGCACCTGATATTCCCTGGTGGGTCTCCCATCCGAGTACTAACCACGGCCGGCCCTGCTTAGCTTCCGAAATCAAGCGAGATCGAATGTGCTCAGGGCATCTAGGCAGCTCAGCTTCCGTTCTACTTCCACCTGAATAAGGCAAAAATCCAGCCACATTTTCTGTGCCTACTTTGCAAAACGCACAATGCCTCCCCACAAAAAGTGCACCACATGACACAAATCACACCGTAATATGATTTAAAGGCATTTAAACTGCCTTCCATCAGTTAATCTATTTCATTGTGGCCTCTTATGGGGCGGAGCCTGTGGAACTCTCAGTAGCTGTTGAAATAATATTACTTCCTGAAAAGGACATCCCAGCAAACCAAATCAATAATCAGTCAATCAATTTGGAGGCCACTGGTTTTTTTGGAGAATGGGCAAAAGGGAGGGGGGGAGATTCACATGCTACTCCTGAAAATGGTCAAAATGTACATTTTTGTTTCAATTGATTGATTGATTGATTGATTGATTGGGAGGTGAATGGAGGAGGTGGGACTAACCTCGGTATGTCTGTCTATCAGTCTGTCTGCCTGCCTGCCTGCCTGCCTATCTATATTTATTCATTTGTTTGTTTGTTTGTTCATTCATTTGTTCGTTCGTTCGTTCTTTCATACATTCATTTGTTTGTTTACTTACTTACTTATTATTCCCACCTTTCTTATTAAAAAGAAACCAAGGCAGCGTGCATCATTAAAAAAAACATTCAAAACAATAAGTATACACATATTAAAAATGAATTAAGCATGTATATTCAAAATGGTAAACTCAATACTAAAAGCACATTTAAAACAATAGAGGACAACCATCCATTTAGCAAACACTCTCAGTTACTACGGGAGAGCCTGCCTGAAATGAAAGGTCTTGGCCATCCATGCTTTAAGGGGTAGGTTTCCTTCTTGAACCAGCAACGCTTGAGATGCCCTTCAACTTGGCATTGCTACAATCCCATCACAGAGGGCTGGAGACTGGAGAGCAAGACCCAGGAGGCCAGGAGGTCACATTACATGCGTCTCCTGTGGCCCATTAAAGAGCAGGTGGCTGTGACGTGGGCTACTGTCCTACACTGTGCCACCCTCCTCAAAGGCAACCCCACCGAGGGACCCCTGCAGCGGCACAGCTGCCAAGCAACAGGGCCAGTCTCCTCGGGAAACAGGAAATAATGATGTAGGTAAGGTAAAGGTAAAGGCCCCCCGCACATGCATGTTAGTTGTGTCCGACTCCAGGGGCGGTGTTCATCTCCGTCTTCAGGCCAAAGAGCCAGTGTTGTGCAAGTCCATGGCCAGTATTGTGCAAGTCCATGGCCAGTCCATGGCCAGATACCTTTGGGTAGTGGGGGCATACAAGCTATATAAATAAATAAATAAATAAATAAATAAATAAATAAATAAATAAATAAATAAATAAAATGTGGCCGGCATGGCTGCAAGGAAACACTGTTTTATCTTCCTGCTTTTTACGGCACTACCTATGTATCTACTTGCACTTACATGCTTCCAAACTGCTAGGTTGGCAGGAGCTGGGGTTATCAGCGGGAGCTCATGCTGCTGCGAGGCACCTGGGATTCGAACCGCTGAGCTGCCAACTTTGCTGCCGACAGTTTTCAGAAGTCTTAGCCCTCTGAGCCACCAGGCCCCCCTAAATTTGGATGCTAGTTCCCAAAACAGCATTCAGACTTGGAACAGAGTACTGCACAAATCTAAGGGAAGCAGGCTCACAATGTGTGTGTGTGTGTGTGTGTGTGTGTGTGTGTGTGTGTGTGTGTGTGTGTGTGTGTGTGTGTGTGTGTGTGTGTGTGTGTAGAGAGAGAGAGAGAGAGAGAGACAAACACACACCCATAGGAAAAGCAAAAGTCATCTCAGCAAGCTTAGATGAAAAAAATAACCCCAACAAGCCTGAGATCAACAGCTTCTGCCACCTTTCTAAATCCTGAAATCCTGTAAGAGTTATTCGTCTGTGCTTTCGGCATCCTAATTGCACCATGGTGAAATTCAGATTGATGGTTAAAAACATGCATATGTAACTATGCAAATCTGTATGCAAATCTGATGAAGCCCTTGGGTCCTTAATAAAATGCCCCCAAAATGAAGTGTTTTTTTTTTTTTAAACACGGTAATGAATTTAGATCCCTGAATGGAGGATTATTTCTTGGGTCCAGGATTAAAGAGCTCAACATTAAAATGGCCTAGAATAGTCTCCATTTAATTTGCATCTGGAATCTGGCATAAATGGGCTGGGGTGAAGGAGGTGATCTTCCTTTTATTCTTATCTGCCGGCATGTATTTTTACATCAATCTTGGCCATCTGAAGGCAAGGAGTTTGTTTATTTATTTATTTATTGCTGGAAATCAGACCACACTAAAGGCTCCTAGTGCTGGTACAGTCACCCCCCGCCATTTCGCGGTTAAGGTACTGCAGTCCCACTACATCAGTGCAGGGGGGGCAGTGGGGGCATCGGGTCGCTCTGCGCCGCCCCTCTGCAAAGCCTCGGGAGCGGGGGGTCATCAGGTCGCTCCGTGCTGCCCCCTGCGCTCCTCCGAGAAGCCTCGGGGCCATGCGGGGGGCGGCGGGGCCTGGGCCGCAATCTCCATTGAAATCCATTGAGTCAATGGATTTCAGTGAAAAAATTTTCCCCATTAGAAATCACTGAGCCAATGTTTTCCAATGGGGAAAATTTTCTCCATTGAAGTGCATTGGCAATGCTTTTCAATGGAGACGGCCCCGGAGAAGAAGTCTCGGGCGGCGCAGGCGGGTGGAGGCGGGAGGTCAGATCCCCCTGCTGCTGCTGGTGCATGCCGCCCCCAGAATTCTCGGACAGGTGCACAATCGCCCCCCCCGCCCCCAGGCCCCACCACACCCACTTCCGCATATCACTAGAGATGGGCACGAATAAAAAAAATTGCATTTTGTTTGTTGTTTGTCGTTTGGAGGGTCCGTTTTGGTTTATTTCCATTTTTCGTGAATTTTTTGGAAAAAAATAGTTTTAGTTTTTGTTCGTTTGTTACCATTTCATTACCATTTATTTCAGTTTTTGTGATTTTTTAAAGGATTTTAAGCAATTTACTCATATTGCAGTAACGGAAACGAAATGCATGACAAAATTTCCGGTTTTTCTGTTCGTTTTGTTTCATTTTAGAGACAAAATTTGTTTGTCATTTCGTTACGTAACAAAACGAAAAAACAAAAACAGAAACAAAAAATTGTTCATTTCGTGCCCATCTCTACATATCACAGATTTTCATGCATCGCGGGCAGGGTGGGTCCCTAATCCCCGCAATGGGTCGGGGGTTACTGTATGGCTGCTTGGGCTGCAAGAGCTTGATGGCACATTCAAGGGTTCAAATCCCCACTCTGCTTCCCAAGAAAGCTGAGATTCAACCCCCCTGCCACCAAGGGCTCAAGACGTTTCCTTGAATAATTTTCTCCCCCTCCATTTTGGGGGATCTCTGGGAGCAAACCTTTCTGCTTCACTTGGGCTGCAGGGAGCAATTCCTCAGTTCCACAGTGGGGCATCCAAGTGGCACTATTGAACGACAGCGGATCTAGTGGAGCCCATACTGAATGTTAAGGAGGGCCTGGCTGCCAAGCTTTCAACTATTGCCCTCTCCTGCCATCTAAGGCCATGAAGGAGAAGACCACCCATCCTGGTGGCGATGTCTCAGGATAGACTAGAGCAGTGGTGGCAAACCTTCTGCACTCCAGATGTTTTGGACCACAACTCCCACAGTCCTTTGTCATTGGCAATACGGGCATGGAATTCTGGGAGTTGTGGTCCAAATTATCTGGAGTGCCGAAGGTTCACCACCACTGGATTAGAGGAACAGGGAGAGTCCTTCTTGATCCCTTGACTGATCAGTAGAAAAAATTATAAGAAGCTTCACAGAGCAGGAGTTTATACTAGGATAGGTGGTCTCCAAGGACCTTTAAGATTCTTTTTCCAGCATCAGTCAATAGCTGCTTCTTATGAAAGGTTCTCAGGTGCTCCCAAGGATCAAAACTACTGGATAACTCAATGCTTTTGGTCTCCCTTGGCAGAACCAGAGACTGGGAGTTCAATTCCCCAATATGCTTCCTTGAGAGGAAGTTATTCATAGGTTATACCAATGGTGGTGGCCAGACTTCCTTGATAGTTGGGTAGCTTCTCTGCCCTGGATTTTAGTCTGAACTTTACAGGAGCTGGCCAAACTATTTTAAGGATAGAGATCAGGACCAAGGGACATAAGGACTGAAAGCTAGAGCAGGTTTACCGCCCCATTGACAACTGAACCAGCAAATTCTGGCTTTGAGGTGGAGCTGCTTTCTAAGTGAAGAACTGCTGACCATCTTCTGCTCTACCCTCCCACACCATGGTGGTTTTACGTGGGACTCCTGATACAGCTAAGGCTGACAGATGCTTTGTTTGCTCTGGGCAAGATGTCTCCAATTCAGTTGAACTGCTGAGAAAGTCTGCCACACACAGCCACCTGGATTCAGTTATGCAGCACATCAGAGGTTGCTTTGTCACTCATCCCACCATTCAGTTAACAGAGCTGTGGATTCTCATGGTGGAGGATTTGTCTGTCTGTCTGTCTGTCTGTCTGTCTGTCTGTCTGTCTGTCTGTCTGTCTGTCTGTCAGTTGTTTGGTCGGTCTCGTATTGTATTATTTGTGTGTGTGTGTGTGTGTGTGTGTGTGTGTGTGTGTGTGTGTGTGTGTGTGTGTGTGTGTGTGTGTGTGTGTGTGTGTGTCTGTGTCTGTGTTTGTGTCTGTGTCTGTGTCTGTTGTGTCGTTACAGTCATGACCAACTCTTCCTGATCCCATATCCATGGAGTTTTCTTGGCAGGAATCCTGGAGTGGTTTGCCAGTTCCTACTCCAGGCGCCTACAGCACCTGGCATTCCCTGGTGGTCGCCCATCCAAGTAGTAACCAGGGCCAACCCTGCTTAGCTTCTGAAATCAGGCAAGATCGGGTGTGCTGACTAGACCACAGATGCCACCTGGGACTCAATGGGTAGCACTGTGTCCAGCAGGATGCCCAAGCTGCAAACCTCATCCTTTGTGGAGAGAAAGAAGAAAAAGAAGAGAGGGATGTTCCCAATCCACTGTCTACTGGGGGCCCTGGACAAGATGGAGATTTTGTCCAGATTCAACCTCAGTCTATTTTCCATCACTGAGCCCCATCACAGGATCTAGGCAGTGCTCAAGGAACAAGGCAACAGCATTTGCAGAAGGAGAGATGGAGAATGTTGGCACTCTGCCCCCATGGGGAGCAAGGACCCATTAACATGGTGGTGCCCTCAAAGGTTATTCGAACCCAATTGGATTCCAAGATGTCAGGTAAGGGATTCCAGCTGACCTGGTTGGTGCTCCTTTCAAGATCCCGGTGGATGGATGGTAGGCTGCTGCCACTACAGCAACAGACATGATCATGCCCAAATGCCTCCTCCAGAGAAGAATGCTGTCATTACAACAAGTCAACACGGGTTCTTAAAAACAAGTCATGCCAGACTAATTTGATTTCTTTCTTTGATAGAATTACAGGCCTGGTGGATGAGGGGAATGCTGTGGATATTGCTTATCTGGACTTTAGTAAGGCCTTCGATAAGGTTCCCCATGATATTCTTGCTCAGAAGTTAGTAGAAAGTGGGATAGATAGTGCTACTGTTAGGTGGATTTGTAATTGGTTGACTAATCGCACCCAAAGGGTGACCATAAATGGCCTCTCTTCAGCTTGGAGAGACGTGGCCAGTGGGGTGCCCAGGGTTCTGTTCTGGGTCCAGTGCTCTTCAATATCTTTATTAATGACTTGGAGGAAGGAATAGAGAGTAGGCTAAATTTGCAGATGATACCAAATTGGGAGGGTTGCTAATTCCCTAGAGGATAGGATGAAAATCCAAAAGGACCTTGACAGATTGGAGTGCTGGGCCAAAGCTAACGGAATGGATTTCAACAGAGGGAAATGTAGGTGCTACATCTAGGTAAAAAGAATGAATTGCACAGATATAGAGCTGTTCAGCAGTGGAAGATGCTGCCACAAAGAGGGTGGTGGAGTCTCCTTCTTTGGAGGTTTTTAAGCAGAGGCTGGATGTCCATCTGTCGGAAATATTGTGATGGGGTTCCGGCATGGCAGGGGGTTGGACTAGATGGCCCTTGAGGTCTCTTCCAACTCTATGATTCTATGATTCTATGTTAAAGAACTAGAGAAGATGCTTGGTGTAACCATGAATTGTGGGCCATGAAGTAAAATAGGAGGAGGCTAGAGGCCATCTTATCAGGTAATGATCCGACCATGACAGGAGTGTCATGAGATCCTCATCTCCCAATCCTGTAGAGTAAACCAGGTCTGGGGTGTGGCCAGCCATGTGTGTAGGTCCAATGACATGCTGGGACATATCTAAGGTAGTCATGGTCTCCAAGAACGCAAAAGATAGACCAGCAAACTCCACCATGGCATGGATGTTGAAGTCCTCCAGAACAATAAGTCTGGAGAACCTCAACAGTGCTGCCAAGATGGAAGCTGTCAGCTCCAGAACGGAGAATGCCGGGTTGCAGGGAGAACAGTAAACCATCACAATCCCTATTCCATCCCTGGATCCCAAGGACACAGGGAATCTAGTCCTGGACTTGCTAAGGCTGAGAGCCTGACAGCCTGAAAGGTGGCTACTCCTCTCCACCTTCCCCATCTACCACTCTATCCCGATGTAAGTTGGAATATCCAGATAAGCAGAGCAAAGGGAGAGCAACGCCACCCTCAGGGCCCACCCAGGTCCTGGTTATACAGGCCAGATCTGCATTCCCATCCAGAATCTGGTCTCGAATGAGCTTGGCTGTATTTCATGTCGCTCTGGGATTGAGCAACACCAGGGACAGAATTGGAGATTGGCTGAACTGGCTCCATTGACCATGACAGCTACGCACCCAAAGGGACCCTCTGTCGGCAGTCAGCGGCTGAGCTTGGTCTAAATTGAGAGTTGGAGGTGAGAGAAGCTTCCTGCCATTACTCTGTTCCTTGTGAATATTTGCCCTTCTTGTATGGTATCTGATGCACGAGTCTCTTGCATTTTTGATGGTGCCCACAGTCAAGGCTGTGGGCTTTTTATAAGCAAGCGGGAAGAGGAATGAGCTGGAGATGCAAACAAAAGCGGAGTGGGAGAGAACCCTGAATAAAGTTCAGTCTGAGCCCCACCTAATGGCCTTCATTATGAAGCTGAGAGTCCATTAAGTTCTAAATGGCATCTTCTGCTAGATTAACTTTCATCTGTGTTCGGCCACAGATTTACTTCTGTTTGGACTTATATTTCCCAGCTCTTAATAGGGCTTATTGGATGGAGAGGATGGGGTGGGGACCTGCCAGTGAATGGGGAGGATCAAATCTCCATTCTTCCTTGGCTCCAACTAGTCAGCCAAGAGTGACTTTTGGGTGCTCTGATTTCTGATTAAGAGCACCTTGGAGCTGGATCTGCTCTTCCTACCCCTGCCCAGAGCTTTCAGCACAGCGGACAGCTCCTCCGCAGGAAGGCCAGCAAAGAGGCGATGGCAGAAGCAGCGCACAGCCTCCGTGGTCGTTTTCTGAGCAGAGATGGGCACCATACCAAAAATGGCATGCTGTTTCATTGTTTTGTACGTTTTCAAAATGTTACAAAACGGAAAAGTGTTTCATTACAAAAAGAAACCCTTTTTCCACTTTGAAAATGAAATGTTTCACTACTCTGTACAATGGCTCTCTTGTAAAAAGCTACTCACCAAATTTGGTGCCTCTAGGACCCAGGGGAGCAATTTTTATAGAATAATGAATAGTTTTGTTGTTGTTTTGTTTTGTGACAATTTTGTTTTTACAAAAATTTGTTTTAAAAAATGAAACGAAACGAACCGGTAGTAGAAATGAAATAAAATGAAACTCTATTTTTCCGTTTCTTGCCCATCCCTATTTCTGAGTAAAGATATGGTGCATAGAGGCACCTCTTGCTGAGTGTGAAATCTAGACCAATTGGGTTTTGCTACTAAGTTCCCCAGCTCTAAAATATGCATTTTGATGAAGCCTACAGACTGTGTTTTGAATCCAAATGCAAAGCAGCCGACTCTCCATCTGTAAATTCTCTTGTCTCCGTCGAGTTAAACTGGCAGAAGTGTGAGGTAAGAAACCTGGTGGACCTTTCAAACAACCACCCATCTCTCAACATCTACTTATACCTTCTGTTTGGGTTGAGATTATGGTTCATTTTGAGTGTCATCCTGGATCAAGCCCTGAAATTTGCATAAATATGTCTTCTGTTAAAACATTTGCCTACTTCTTGGCATTGTGTCAGTGGTCCGTGGAAATGAATTTTACATATCCTTATGGAAACTAAAAGATTGGCAGAGCGAGACGGCAAAGATAAGCGTCTCCCTTCTATTAATTAGTGGATTAACTTCTAACAGGCAAGTGGGTGAGAGATAGCCAAAACGCCATATGAATACCTTGGTGGACACCTGTTCACATTTAATTGAATTATCTGCTTGCAGTTTTAGATAGATAGATAGATAGATAGATAGATAGATAGATAGATAGATAGATAGATAGATAGATAGATAGATAGATAGATAGATAGATAGATAGAATGGCTAAAACAACCACACAGAGACACAAACATACACAGAGTTGTTGCTGCTGCTGTTACGGTTATTGTTATTTGTTGAGTGTTCTGCTTTGGTTTTCCCCTTTGTTTTTAATCACATTTTAAAATCACATTTTTAAAAAAGGGAAGAAACACATATGGCCCGACATTCATCTCCTGCCTCTCCTAAGACATCTAGCATTGCAATAAACCAATCATGGGCAGGAGATCTCTGGTTTGCTAAACCATTGCCTCTTGGGAAAGGAAGCAAATCGGGGGTGATCCACTGCCACACCACAGCACACCAGTTCAGCCGCGATAATCCAGCATGCTTTAAGAGAAATCCTGGTGGCAATTACATGGATTATTCCACTCCTAATGTGCATGCAACTGTAGCGGCGGCAGGAAGCTTTGAGCCCCAGGGTTTGCATGAGAAATGGAATAAAAAAATAATAAGAATAGATTATGATAATAGGGGAAATCTACATGCTCCTGGTTTAGCAGCTGACCTTTCTTTACTCAGTCTTGCAAATAAGTCTATAAAAGTTAATAGGAGCAAAATGTGTCAAAGGCAATGTGATGCCAACCACAGATAAGCAGAGCTCAATTATGGAAAGCCAAACACCTAAATATTTCCTGGCAACTCAGTGGGTTGGACTGGGCTGGCTGTGGAGCTGGGAGCCAGGAATCTGAATTTTCAGTGTCTCCTGGGAGAGGGGCCAGCCACGTTCTCTGAAAGTATTCGAGGAGGACAGGGTCACATATCCTGTCACATATAAAGCCTTATTTTAAAAAGGAAACCCAAACAAACTCCATCAAGAAGACAACAAATTATGACAAATACATCATCAAATTGCACAAAAGCTGCATTGTGGCCACTGCAACCCACAGGAGAAAGAGGAGACCACACAAAAGCCAGAGACATATCCTGAGGCAGTGATGTTGATATTTATTCTTTTCCATAAGTCATTTGGGGAAACATGCCACCTCCTGCCCAATTTGTGTGAGGCCCCGACAGAAGGACAAAATACATATGTCAGCCTTAGTGAAATAGAGATAGTCAACTTTCTGGAAGTCTCCAGAATTAAGGATGCTCCCCTAAAGGGACCAGACAACCTCATTGGGGCTGGCAGTGTGGCTTTTGTCCAGAAACTAGAAAAAGCAATTAAAAGAACAAGCACATAAGCAGGAAGGCTCTGAAAGGGAAATCCTGGTCTCTGATTTCCATTGGAAGAGAGGGGGTGGTGGTCTCAGTAACTTCCCTGTGGGGAAAGTCACCTCAGATGTTCATAGACTCATAGCATTGGCATGGACCTGTAAGCCCATTCATGTCCAACCCCTTGCTCAACACAGGAACACAAATCAAAGGAGATCTGCCAGGTGGCTGCCTAAATTTCTCGGGAATGGCTCCAGTGTTGGAGCACTCCCCACCTCTCAAGGATTCCATGGGTTCTGTTGTCATACTACTCTAACAATTAGGACATTGTTCTTGATGTTCAACTGCAATCTGGCTTCCTGTAACCTGAGCCCACTACTGTGTGCCCTGCCCTTTGGGCTGAGCGGGAAGACCTGTATGACAGTGTTTCGAGTATTTGAAGAGTGTTATCTTATCTCCCCTCACCTCAGTCTTCTTTTTCAACCTTTCAGCCTTTCCTCCTAGGACTTGAAGAGTCCTTATCTGGTCCCCTGAACATCCTTGTCACCCTCCTCTGAACTTTCTCCAGTTTGCTGACATCGTTCTTAAAGTGTGATGTTTTAATATTCATCATAGAATCCTAGAGTTGGAAGACAGCTCAGGGGCCATCCAGTCCAACCCGCTGCCAGGCAGGAACCCCCATCACAATATTTCTGACAGATGGCCATCCAGCCTCTGCTTGAAAACTTCCAAAGAAGGAGACTCCACCACCCTCCTTTGTGGCAGCCATATTCCTCTGCCAGACAGCTCTAACTGTCATGAAGTTCTTCCTAATGTTCAAATGGAATCTCTTTTCCTGTAGTTTGAAACCATTGCCCCAAGTCCTAGTCTCTGAAGCCATGGAAAACAAACCTGTTCCCTCTTCAATATGACATCCTTTCAAATATTTAAACATAGCTATCATATCCCCTCTCAGTCTTTTTTTTGAAAGGCTAAACATTCCCAGTTCGAACTCAAACCGTAAAGAATAATGACATTTTCTTCCAGACCCTCAACCATCCTGGTGCCCTCCTCTGCAAAAAGTTTGAGGTTGTCAACATCCTTTTTCAATTGAGGCGAAAACTGTCAGGGCAGAACTGGACACAGGACTCCAGGTGGGGTCTGACCAGAGAAGAATAGTGAGTGGCACTATCAGGCGGGGGCATTCCCTTGATCTAGACATGATGGTTCTGTTGATGCAACCAAAAGAATCAATATTTTTTTTGGCTTTCCTGGCCACCACATCACACTGCTGACTCATGTTCAATCTGTCTAGTTTTAGAATGCCTAATTTGTTGAATAACACCTAAATTTAAAGAACACAAAGGAGCATCTGTGGTAGATTTTATTTTAGAAAATTTGATATTCAACCACTGGTGATTGATGGGACTGGTGTGGAGAGGGTTACAAATTTTATATTTTTGGGCAATCAGTTACAGGAGGATCTGTCCTGGAGTGTCAACACAATCGGGGGCTTGAAAAGAAGGCTCACCAGAGACTGTTTTTCTTGAGAACTTTAAGGAAAACCATCTTCCCACAAAAAGCTGCTGCTGGCCTTCTATCATTGTGCAATTGAGAGTGTGCATTACTTACGGGTTATGTGTGTGGTATGGAAGTTGTACTTGTGGCTCTGGGATAAGACAGTGCTGCACAGAATCATAAGAATTGCAGAGAGCATTGTGGGCTGTTCACTCCCCACCCTAGAACAAATTTATACTACCAGGTGCCACTGCATAAAGCATTAGATATATTAAGAGATCCATCACACCCTGGTCACCCACCTCTTGCCTTGCTGCCATACCCCCAAAACCGGGCGGAGATGACAATTTTACTTAGGGCAAGAACAAACCCTCTCAAAAATAGCATTTTTTTTTAGAGCAATGACATCCTTTCAAATATTTAAACGGAAATCCCCCCTGGCCTTCTTTTTGAGAGGCTGAATTCAGTTCCTAAGCTGTTTTATATGTCATTTTTTAGTCATTTTATATGTCATATCATGTGTTGTCAACATCCTGTTTTGAAATCTACAGAACTGGAAATGTTTTAAATGAGTTTTATATAGCAACCATCAAAATTTTGTTGTTCCAAGAAAGGGGGCAATGACACTGCTGACTAAAGTTCAATCTTCCTCTTCCTATTCCTAATCAGTGTTGAATAAACTGTTGATCTGGAGACTATATTTCTGTTAATGCATCCTAAACACACCTTGCCACAGCACACTGTTGGCTCCTATGCAATGATTCCAATACTTCTCACTTGCAGTATTGCTAAGTCAGTGTCCCCCATCTTAATAATAATAATAATAATAATAATAATAATAATAATAATAATAATAATAATAATAATAATAATAATAATAATAATAATAATAATTTATTGTCATTGTGTGTATATACACAGTATACACATACAACAAAATTCAGACACCCAGAGACCAGATTCAACACACACACACACAAATCCCCAAACACTCTCACACACATTAAAAAAACCCTTCAACACACACACATAAAAAATCCCCGAACACTACCCCACCCACCCCACCCCCTGGTGTGTTTGGTTTGTTTTTCCTAGGTGCAATACTTGGAATTTATTTATTGAATGCCCTTCTGTTGTTTTCAGCCCAGTGCTTGAGCCTATCAGGATGTTTTTTATCTCCCCCAATCTTCCAAGGTGTTGGCTCCTCCTCACAATTTTTGTCACCTGCAAATTTGGTCACTATTCCCTGCACGGTGACAACTGAAGCAGCAAACCTGATGCCTGTGAAGCTTTTGTCAGCTTTTAAGCCCCTTGGACATTTTTATCACATCCCAACCGCCAGGATCCTGTTACTTCTTACACACAGGATGGCCCATTCCATGTACAAATGGCTCTTTCCAAACGGCTTGCACAAGGGAGCAACACAACCCCCCCCCGGTGCAGTCCACAATTCCTGCTGTTTTATTTATATTTATTTATTTTTAAGTTTATATACCACACCGATTTTCCAAGGAAAATTCAGGGTGGTTTACAAATGAAAAACAAAACAATTAAAGATCCCACAGATACAAATAAAATGGAACAGAACAAAAGGGGGGAGAAGAGTCTGGTAAGAGGCACAAACACTTAACACAGAGGACAACAAACAACAAGGGGCATAAAACAGACATTAGCGATCGCCATATGCTTCTTTGAACAGGCACATTTTCAAAAGTTTCTTTCAAAAGGAACAATCTGCAGCTAGGACACCCTGCAAGATGGTGTTCACCAGGGCTAATATGAAGCACCTGCTGATGCCCGGTGATGCATGTATCAGGAGGATTCCAGCAAACAGGTATTCCAATTAATATTCCAAAAAACTAGTTTGAGGGGAGCTATCTGATAAGGCGGAGGCATGGTGCTCAGCGGTCTAAGGCTCTGAAAACTGTCGGCTGCAAAGTCGGCAGCTCAGTGGTTCGAATCCCGGGTGCCACGCAGTGGAGCGATCTTCTGCTGATAACCCCGGCTCCTGCCAACCTAGCAGTTTGAAAGCATGTAAACACAAGTAGACAAATTGGTACCACTAACCCTAACCCTAACCGTTAAAAAAGCGGGAAGATAAAACAGTCTTTCCTTGCAGCCATGCCGGCCACGTGGCCATGGACTTGCACAACACTGTCTCTTCTGCTTGAATACGGAGATGAGCACCGCCCCTAGAGTCGGACACGACTAGCACACGTGCAGGGGGAACCTTTACCTTTACCTATCTGATAAGGCACACAAACCTTAGAGGCTTGAAATATGGTTCTTCCAATGGAGATAAATGGGAGACTAAAGCTGTGCCACAGGTATCGTCAAATGTCAACACAGGGGAATTCTGCATGAACAGGAGTGAACGCAGGATTGACATCTGAGCTGAAGGAAGGAAGGAAGGAAGGAAGGAAGGAAGGAAGGAAGGAAGAAAAAGACAAGACAAGAGGAAGGAAGGAAGGAAGGAAGGAAGGAAGGAAGGAAGGAAGGAAGGAAGGAAGGAAGGAAGGAAGGAAAAGACAAGACAAGACAAGAGGAAGGAAGGAAGGAAGGAAGGAAGGAAGGAAGGAAGGAAGGGAGGGGACGGGAGGGGAGGGAGGGGAGGGGAGGGGTAAAACCTAAGTAGGAAAAAGACAGAGAACTCTGGCTGCACAGTCCCAGGGCATAACTAGAAGAAGGGAACAGTAAACCATTTCTGAGTAGTTATTACCGAGAAAACCTGGGAGCAGTTGCCATAAAGCAAAGTGTTCTGTTTATGTACTGCCCCATCCCACTTCAAGTAGTCTCTTGGCAGTTTATAATTTTAATTACAGTAATGCAGGCTACACATTCCCCCCCACAGCAAGCTGGGTACTCATTTTACTGACCTCAGAAGGATGGAAGGTTGAGTGAACCTTGAGCCTGCTACCTGGGATTGAACCCAGGTCATGAGCACAGTTTTACCTGCAGTTCAGGCATTTAACTTCTGTGCCATGGGTGAGAATCAACTTCACTGCATGGGGTTATTATTACAAGCTGACAGAAGCAGAGTACCTTTATTGTGTAAATATTAAAGCAAAGTAAAAACAAAGTGAAGTGTGCTGCATGCATACCACCTCTAAGTGCTTAAAGCTCTCTCTAGGCAGTTTACAATTTAATTATGTAGGCTACAGGTTGCCTCTCCCCCAGCAAGCTGGTTACTCAGTATACCAATCTTAGAAGGATAGGAGGTTGAGCCACTGTTCAATGATAAGGCATCACCAATTCAGAGGTGTGTGCATAAGTTTTGGAGTTTTTCTGCTGGACTCGTGCCCAAAGCATCTGGGGAAGGGATCGATCTGGGGAAAGCTCCAACACAATCCACAAGTCTTCCAGCCATGGCTCAGTTGCAAATTTTAGCACAAGTCTCTTTCACCTGATGACTCACTGGTGTCTCTCAGGACATATTTTGCATGGAGGGAAGCACTGCCCACAAATGAAATCGCCACGGCAATGGTACTACGGTCAGATCAAGATCAGCTCTCAGCACTGTGACTCAATCAACGCTCACGCCCGGTGATCTGAACGTTATTTTTAGAAACCCTCCAGGGCAGGCAGAAATCACAGAAGGACAGAGAAACGCATGGCCTGGGTATACCAAGACACCTGCCAGGGCCCATTTTAGCACCAGCTTTTTAACCCCGGTGGCAGCCAAAGGAGATTTCCCACTGTCTTTACACTTTTGATAAAAATTGGTTTTAAAAAGAAAAGAAAATATATTTTCACCCAGCGCAGTGTTACCTCCTGCCACAGGAGGTGGTGATGGCATCTAGCCTGGGTGCCTTCAAAAGGGGATTGGACAGATTCCTGGAGGAGAAGTCCATCACAGGTTACAAACCACGATGGAGATGTATGTTCTCTCCAGGCTTAAAACCGGGGTACTTCAGAGGCCAGATGCAGAGGAGTGGTAGCAGGAGACAGAGATCTGGTCTCATGTGCTCCCAGAGGCATCTGGTGGGGCCACTGTGAGATACAGGAAGCTGGACTAGATGGGCCTTTATCCTGTTCCAGCAGGGCACCTCTTATGTTCTTATGGTACCTTACACTTGTAGAGGAGTTCCGATGTATCGGGGTATGGGCGTGTGTTTCATGGCAGCTAGGCATACTTGTGTCACGTTCTGGGGACCAGAGTTTAAGGAGGTTTTGGCAAGCTGGAATGGATCCAAAGGAGGATGATTAAAATAGTAAGGGTCTGAACCTCAAGCCCGACAAGGAACGGTTGAAGGAGGTGGGACTGATGACGTATTTGCCATAATTTGTTGTCTCCTTGATGGAGTTTGTTGGGATTCCTTTTTAAGATAAGGCTCTATAGGTGACAGGATATGTTACCCTGTCCTCTTCACATGCTCTGGGAGCAGTTGGCTGGCCCCTCTCCCAGGTGACCCTGAAAACTCAAATTCCTGGCTCCCGGCTCCACAGCCAGCCATTCCAACCCACTGAGTTGCCAGGAAATATTTAGGTATTTGGCTGAAGATGAGATGGATATTTGCAGTGGTGTAGTTATGGGGGCCAAGGGGGGCATCTGTCCCTAGGCGCAGCATGTGAGGGCACCAAATTGGGTGCCAAACAGCTCTCCACCCATGAGTCATGGGAAGGCTTGTTGTGGGTTACGTGCCAGGGCCACCACTGCCGCCTTCTCCGTGGCATCTTGGCCCCTCCCCATCCCTTGGGGTGTGTGCAAAAACTGGCTTTGTGCCCGGGTGCCGAAAACCCTAGCTACGCCTCTGGATATCTGATGTCCATCTTCAAGATAGCTGAAGTTTCCTTGAGTCCCAGGCCCAACAACACAACAAAAAAATCGTTAAAAAGAGTTTCATGTTCATACAATGGATTTAACATTTTGACTGTTTTTAATTGTTCAATTGCATTTTAATCAATTTAATAGTTCAACTCTTTCTAATGTACAACTTACTATTTTTATGTATCTTCTTTTTAATACTGTGAGCTGCTCTTGTCATGAGAAAGGCGGCCTAAAACTAAGATAAAAGAAACAAATTCAGTACCTGAAGCAAACTGCTCCAGAATTTTGGGCCCAAACTAATGGATTTCAAATTAGAAAGAAACCAGATTCCGACGTAACTTTGGGACAAATGTCACAATGATAAGAGTTCTCTGAAAGTAAAACAAGCAATCTCAAAAGGTGCTTATGTTTCCTTGTAGCTTAAAAATGACTCTCAAGGGCCAGTCAAACAGCCAACAAAACTGGGATTTGACTTCTGTTAAAAAGAGATTCGTGTTTGTACAATGAATTCCCCAGTGACTACAGTCACCCCCCGCCATTTCGCGGTTCAGGTACTGCGGTCCCACTCCATTGCGGCATAGCAGTACCTGCACCTCGGGGTGGCAGGGGGGCAGCGGGGCAGCGGGGGGTGATCACGTCACTCCGCGCCACCCCTCCGTGCTCCTCCGAGAAGCCGCGGGGGGCTGGCGGGGGTGATCGGTTCACTCCGCACCACCCCTCCGCACTCTGCCGAGAAGCGGGGTGGCAGGGGTTATCGTGTCACTCCTCACCGCCCCCGCGCTCCGCCGAGAAGCCTCGGAGGGGGGCGGTGGGGTGGCGGCGAGAGGTAAGATCCTGCAACACCGCCTGCGCACACCACCCCAAGACTTCTTGGACAGGTGCGCGGTCACCCCCCGCCCCCAGGGGCCCCCACCCACTTCCGCATATCGCGGATTTTCATGCATCATGGGTGGGGTGGGTCCCTAACCCCTGCGATCGGCGGGGGTTTACTGTATTTATTTTCCATTCAGTTGGAGCATTTTCTTAGAAAGTGAGTTAAAATCAACAGCCACTGGAGGATAGTTGAATTTAGTTTGTTGTCTTCTTAACCAATTTAAGCCCATGGTGAACTTGACAGCCAGTTTTAAATGTGTTGTTGAAGAACACAACCATGAAAATAGGTAGCCTCCCAAATCGGCACGTCAACAGATGATACAGATTTTAAATACTCAGTAAGAATTTAAGAAATTACTCAGAAACCACATGACATGAGTTACTGGGTAACTAATCTCAAAATGGCTAGACATTGTGGTTTTTTAAAAATTGGGGAATCAATAAAGGATAACAAAGATATAATGTCACATATAATTTTGCACATCTCAAATATTTGATTTGTTTATACACCTGACTTATATACAGAATTTTATATGAAGCACACTATTTAGTACTTTAAATTTGCTTAATATTTTGAAATGTATGCTCAACTTAAATTCTTTAGCCTTGGTTTCCTTCTTTACAAGTATTTTCCCATCATTGTATCTACACCTCTTTTTATGTATTCAGGTAGTCAAAATAATTCTTCCATGTTTTATCAAATTAATTTATCCGACTTCTGTTTAAATAGTTTGTACGTTGAGCCATTACAACATATTCAGCCATTTTCTCTCTCTCTGGT
This sequence comes from Phrynocephalus forsythii, assembly GCA_029282475.1. NCBI lineage: Eukaryota > Metazoa > Chordata > Lepidosauria > Squamata > Agamidae > Phrynocephalus > Phrynocephalus forsythii. The sequence continues at coordinate 204,504,495 of JAPFRF010000001.1, read as the reverse complement.
CTTGTGTTGATAGCCATATACTATATACATATAATTTTAAAAAAAAATATTTTCCGGGTCCAGGGTAACTACAGAGTATGGGTATGGGGTCAGAGAATCTACAGGTAAAAGGAAAAGCATTACATGGTAGATCGCATCATTTTCAATTTTGATATTAAAGCAAGTTATAGATCTAACCTACTAATGGAGTAATATTAATTACAGGCTTCTTTCACATAGTAGTCAGGACTGTAAAGAAGTACGGAAAGAAGGGATTTTTATCATTTATGGTGGTCATGTGATGAGATATGTAGATACAGGAAAATGGTGCATAAGATGTCACAAAAATGTTGAAATGTACTATCCCATGTAAACCTGAAATATTTTTGTTAAAATTAAGAAGGTTAAGAGATATGAGGCTGGAAGATGAGCCCCTCAGGTTGGAAGGCGTCCAACATGCTACTGAGGAAGAGTGGAAGACAAGTACAAGTAGCTCCAGAGCTAATGAAGTGGCTGGGCCAAAGCCGAAAGGATGCCCAGCTGCAGACGTGCCTGGAAGAGAAAGGAAAGTCCAGGGCTGCAAAGAAACTTAGCAAAGAAACTTCTGCAATGCTGCATAGGAACCTAGAATGTGAGATCTATGAACCAGGGTAAGCTGGATGTGGTCAAATATGTGCTGGCAAGAAGAAACATCGACATATTGGGCATCAGCTAACTTAAATGGTCAGTACTATCACATCTACTACTGTGGGCAAGAATCCCATAGAAGAAATGGAGTAGCCCTCATAGTCCACAAAAGAGTGGTCGGCACTGCCAGACCACCTCTTTTCTTTTCATCTTGAAACTATTTTGAATCTTATCCATATAAAGGAAAGCAAAGTGTTCTGCTTATATACCACCCCATAGCACTCCAAGCACTTTCTAGGCAGTTTACAAGGCTACACATTGCCACCCCACCCCCCAGCAAGCTGGGTACTCATTTTACTGACCTCGAACCATGAACCTGCTATTTGGGATTGAACCCCAGGTCCTGAGCACAGTTTTACCTGCAGTACAGGCATTTAACCACTTCGCCACAAGGTGCCACATTAATAAGTGCATTAATCTGGTGTTTTTTGTCAGTCTTTTAAAATTCATTTTTCTTGAATCACGATTGTACCTATTCTGAGTTTTTAAGAGATGTCAACAGTCTATAAATTGAGGCAAACCTAGTTAAATATGGATTGAAGGATCATCTATTGTCAATTTCTGCATTGAGAGTTGGGACTAGGGACTCCTTCCAGTCCTAAAATTGCTTCCATTTCCTCAAAATGATGTTCAGGTACTTCTCAGAGGCCACTTACAACTATAAAGAACAAAAACTTCCACTCCTCTGTCTGGTCAAAATATTATTTAAACCCCTCTCCCCCCCCCAAAAAAAAACCCTCTGCAGTTGTGCAGCCAGATAATGCAACCATGGAAAAGATCATTTATTGGCTTATGACTCGTCAGGGACAAGGGAAAGCCCGTTAAGCCAAGGCAAGCTCTTTGAGAAAACGAGGAGCTGTCACATTTCGCTACAGCACCACATGTTGGGGAAACAATGAGCCTACCGAGCCCGGCAGCATTAACAAGAAAAGAAATCGCCAGTTACAAACCGAGAAATATCTCTCCCTTTCCCCAGAACCAGCCTAGAATTAATCAAAAAACCAATCCCAACAAGGGATAAGGCGGTGTGTGTGTGTGTGTGTGTGTGTGTGTGTGTGTGTGTGTGTGTGTGTGTGTGTGTGTGTGTGTGTGTGTGTGTGTGTGTGTGTGTGTGTGTGTGTGTGTGTGTGTGTGTGAGACCCACAACGATCGGACAAAAAAAAGCAGTGCAGCCAAAACGATAACATCCGAACGGAGTGGATGAAACCAGCATCCCAGAAGCTGTAATTGAAAATGAAATGTCACATTTGAACAGCCCGGGGGAACAACAAGGTGTTGGCCGATTGCCACTTGGACATAAACAGAAGCAGCAGGCAAAACCCGGGCCATTGTGAGCGGGGGGGGGGGCTTTTCACAAGCATAGGTTCTCTCTCTAGAGGAGGCACCCAAGTGGGCACGAAAATGGACCCTCCGGATCCCTGGAGGTTCCCCACCATATGGAGAGAGAAAAGAATCTATGGAGTGGAGGTGCTAGACAAGTGGAAGTGCCAGGATCGCTGATGGCGCCACCAGTTGTGATGCTTGACTTTAAAACAAAACAAAACAAAAACTCTTATTTCTTTGCAGCCCAAAAGAGGTTGGGGGAGAATTAATGAGTAAATTATAATCCCCCCCAACGCACCCCCCAGTCAGGAACCCCACCTGCCTCTGCTGGAGATGATGCATTCACTGGAGATGATGCTTTGAAGTCCTGCAATGCATAGCATCTTGTGTAGATGGGGGACCAATGTCAAAGTAGTCCCATTTCCCATGCCAGGAGATCTTTTAAAGCGTTGAGGCCTCCTTCCTTTCCTTGTGGTTGCAACACACACACACACACACACACACACACACACACACACACACACACACACACACACACACACACACCAGTAATTTTCACATTGACTTTGATGAATCAAAGGATTCATGATCCAAAACTATGCATTCGCAACACCCTGGGAATTAAGATTGCTGACTGAGGCTGGTTACAGAGACCACATTACAGCCCTATTAGAACAGCTCCACTGGCAGCCAATTACCTATCAGGCACAATTCAAAGAGATGACCTTAACCTGCAAAACACTGTATGGCCTGGGTCCTAGCTATCTCAAAGATCGAATCTCACAGCATGAACCGGCTCGGGTGTTAAGGTCATCAGGAGAGGCCCTTCTCTACATCCCACCACCCTCACAGGTACGTCTCGTGGGAACCCATGAAAGGGCCTTCTTGGCTGCTGCGCCCAGACTCTGGAACCCCCTCCCACCAGAGGCCAGGACTGCCGCATCTCTGTTATCCTTCTGGAAACAGGCAAAGACCTTCCTCTTCAGGCAAGCTTTCCCTGAAAGATGGACTACCTACCTATTTTGTAACTTTTATATGAATCTACAGGGTCACATATAGACATTGGGTTTATAACTACTTACAACCTTATGTGTTTACATTGACACTATGTTTTCGATGTTAGTTTGCATCACTCATAACTGTTACATGAAATTAAGCTCTCTCTTTAACTGCTTGCATTTTCCTGTAGCTTTACTTTAATGTAGTGTTTTAATTGCTGTACGATGCCCCTCAATTCTCTGCCCTCAATAATTGGATATGTCTTAACTGTATTGGATTGTGTATTGCCCCACATTACTGTAAGCCACCTTGGGTCCTTTTCCAAGGAGAAAGGCGGGGTAAAAGTTTTTTAATTGATACAACATAGACTGTGGGTCCTCCTGATGGCAATTTTAGTGTAATGATTTTAGTGTAAGGTTTTTATTATTGTCTTAATTATTTATTGATATTTGATATTTTAACTGTTTTAATTCTTTATTGTAAGCCGCCCAGAGACCTTTGGGTAGTGGGCGGCATATAAGTTGTAAAAATAAATAAAAATAAATAAATAAATAAAAATACTGTAAAATAAATAAATAAATAAATAAATATTTCTCTCTGCAGGCCTGTCAAATAACAGGAGCCCATCTTTTTCTTTCTTCTGTTAATAAAGAACAGAGAATGTCCCAGCATAAATAGGAGGCCATGCCCTAGGAATGGAATGAACACTCAACACCAGATTCATCCTGTGTTCTATGTTGTATGTTGCATTTGTATTTTTATTTGTATTTCTATTCGATTTTTTGTTGGGTTGGGCTTTTTTTGGATAAATTGTTTATATTGGCAATCTGTTGCACACCGCCCAGAGTTCCTGTGGGAAAATCAGGCAGTTAACAAATACAAAATAAATAAATAAATAAATAAAACACTTTCGCCATTTTTAACAACAAAAAAAAGGCAGGGGGCTCAACCCACTGACAAGTCCCATTAAACAGAGTAAAGTTAGCCACTGTCAGATCTTGCACTCCTGCAGGATATTAACAGCAAAAAAAAAAAAAAAAATGTCATTGTTCCTATTCCTATTCCTATTCTGACAACAGGAATTAATGTTACAAATAAACCATTTTGTGCAAAAATGTTGGTGTATTTTTTTTACAAAAATGGATTCAGCACAAAACAAAAGAGTTTTGCATAAGATTCATGTAGTTATGCAAAATGTACGGATGTTGAAGACGCACAAAAGGTCAACTAACTTTTGGCAGAAAGAAAGAAAGAAAGAAAGAAAGAAAGAAAGAAAGAAAGAAAGAAAGAAAGAAAGAAAGAAAGAAAGAAAGAAAGAAAGAAGGGAAGCAAGCAAGGGAGCAAAGAGGCAAGGAAAATGTTGAAATGCAAAAAATGCACAAAGACTCTCATACATTTTTTTGTTGGTTTGTTTTGTTCGTTATTCATCCCCCCGCTTTGTGCAATTTAATCAATTTGCCAGTGCGGCATGGGGAAAAACATTTTTTTTAAAAAAAGACATTGACAACAACTGCACAAACTGGACTGGCAGCATCCTCATCCTCATCATCCACATCATCATCATCTTCTTCAATCATCAACACATCATCCTTATCGGGCAGTGGTGGCGGCGGTGGCAGTGGCAATCCTGGCCCCTGTGGCAAGGGTTTTTTGAGGTGCTGGCTTGGGGCCAGCACTTGGGGGGGTCCCCCAAGTGCTGACCACGCAGCCCCTGGGGCCAGGTTGGCATTGGTTTTATTTTTAATATTTTTTCTTTATTTTAGGGGGCCAACCCGGCCACTCCTGGGGCTAGGTCAACGCTCTTTTTTATGTATTTATTTTTATTTTATATTTATTGTATTTTTTTAAACTGGTGACCACGTGACCCATGCTACAGCTGGAGCGTGGGCCAGTCGGCTTTTTTTTCCTTCTCTTTTGCCGGCCAGCGGGCCAGGGTGCGGTGCTCGCAGGCCGGTACCAGGCCTGGTACCGGATCGGGTTTTGTTTTGTTTTGTTTTTTTTTTTGCCGGCATATGGGCCAGGTCCGGTGCTCACAGGCCGGTACCGTGGGCCCCACACCAGATCTTTTATTTTATTTTATTTTATTTTATTTATTTTGTTTTACTGCTGACAACGGCTGCCTACTAACTGTAGCGCAGTCATTTGTTTGTTTGTTTGTTTGTTTGTTTGTTTGTTTGTTTGTTTGTTTGTTTGTTTGTTTGTTTGTTTGTTTGTTTGTTTTTCTGGTTGTAGCCAGGAAGACCAGATGGACCCTCCAGGAAGGCCAAGCATCAGCAGGTAGGAGACATCTCCGGCGCCGCCATTAATGAAACGGAACAAACCAAACCATTTTTTGTTTGTTTCGTTTCGTTCTAAATCGACTGAGGTTCGTTACTTGTTTCGTTACATATTGAAATGAATAATGAATAATGATATGAACTAAAAGTTCATTTCATGACCATCTCTAAATGGTACCCTGCCTGCAAATGAAGTCCAGAATCTGTATTTCTGGGTTGCTTGGTTGTAATGTTTATAATCACACTCTCCACCCACCACCAAAAAAACCCGCACAGATTGGTTTCATTACATTTCTTGCAATGGTTTGACATTGGTTTTGAAAAGCCTACACTGAGATTATTTCCAAGCGGGCACACAATTTTGGCGAACACGGACATTATTGCAACCGGTGTCCTATGATTGATAATTGGGGCCTCTAAAATTCTATGTAGCCTTTGCGTTTTTCGTATGGCTTTTCCTCTCTGCTCGAAATGCTGCGTCATAAAATTTGGAGATGTCTGAACAGTTGTCTGAAAACCCGGATGTACAAAATAGGCTTTTTTGAAAAAAACTGTTCAAATGCAAACCAAATTAATTTCCTCCCTCAGTTTTAAGCAAGGAGTTTCTCCTATTGATCTATTCCTGAACAAACACAACAATAATACAATGACGCACTGTAGTTCTCTCTTGATTTATAAGCCAGTTCAATACTAGAACATGTCTTAATTGTACTGGACTATGTATTATCCCTCATTACTATAAGCCGCTTTGGGTCCTTTTCCAAGGAGAGGTTCGGTAAAAATACTCAAATAAATAAATAAATAAATAAATAAATAAATAAATAAACCAGTTAATCATGGTAGGGGGAAATGGGATCTGTAGCCCAATATATCTGGAATGACGCATCCCCTTGTACCATTTCTGGTGGATGTGGCCTGAAAAACATCAACTTGCTTGCATACAGGAAGAAAACTCTCAGTGATGGAAGCAGCGATACTGGAAAGCAGGTATTCACATGTTTCTAAACACAAACACACTTACACAGGTGCACGCGCACACACACACACACACACACACACACACACACACACACACACACACACACACACACACACACACACACACACACACACGGTGCCCAAAGGCTATGTCGGCCCACGTAGGTGGTCAGAACAATGACAAACACAAATAGGAACAGCGAAAAAATGAGTCGCGGAATGGAATTCAATTTCTCAACCCCGCTCCTGGAGAAGGACATGACAAATAGAACAGAAGAGGGAACACAATGAAACGGAATAGAATGTATTTTGCTGTACTCCTCCAGGGTTGTAAAAATGTATTTTTCTGCAATACTTCTTCCTCTTCCACTGACAAGTGTGTCACTGCTGCCTTCTTCCCTGCCTAAATCGTTTAGCTCCGCGCTTCCTGCGTTGCTCCGCGAAATTCCCAGGCGGCACAATTTAAAACCTGGGGATGCAGGTGGGAATAGGTGTGTGAAGGAGCCTTCCAGAAGGTCCAAGTCATAAACAGCTGGGGTCCCCAATGCAAGAGGCCATCTCCCTGCCGTCTCAAAAGACATGGGGGACCCCCACACACACACACCTGTCGAGCAGTGATTTGGGTCCCTCCGAGGGGCAGACTGTTTCTAAATCATTAGTGGCATGGACTACTGCAGACCAAGGGGCACTGGATGATCCAAATTCCTTTTGGGTCCATAATACTATCATTCCTTATTCTCAAATACTAGAACATGCCTTAATTGTACTGGACTGTATTGTTCCTCATTACTAGAGATGGACACGAAATGAAAAAAAATTTCACTCCGTTATTCGTTATTCATTTCGTTACATAATGAAATGAATAACAAAAATTGTGATGAAATTGGAATGAACCAAACAGAATCACCAAAATTAGGTTTGTTACATTTCGTTTTCGTTAACGGCGACACGCAATGAAATGAGCTGTTTTTAAATGTTAAAAAACGTCCTGAATATCTGTAAAAACCCAGCAATAATTATTTGTTCTGCCTGATAATACCTACCAGGGGGGTTGGGGTCCTTAAAACATGCATTTACGTCTTTTCTCAGATCGCTGTATTTTTTTCTTTTAAGGGGAGTGAGGGGACATCGACCCAAAATGGCTCCCAGATGTCTAATACTGATTTCTTGGGTATTAAAATGCCCTGGAGATCCGTAAAAACACAGTGATAATTATTTGAAATTATTACCTACCAGGGGGTTGGGGTCCTTAAAACATTTGTTTTTGTCTTTCTCCCATCACAATGTATTTTTTCTTTTCCCTTTAAGGATGGCACAAAATGGATTCCAGCCACAAAATGGATGCAAGCCATGTGATGGGATCATGTAAATTCTTGGACAATTTCAACCAATAGCATGCCCAGGTTGCAGACTGGGTAGGTGTGGCAGCCACAGAGGGCATAAAAAGCTTTGACAGCCCCCATCCTCCTTCCAGTCTGCGGTGGGATTTAGGGTGGGATTGCTGTCTCTGCAACTCGTTACTTTAGGCCAGGCAGGCAGGTGTGTGTCTCTGTGTTCCTGCTGGCTGCAGCCTGGCTCTTAGGGGAGGGAAAGAAGAGCTTTCTCTTGCAGCCTCCCTGTGTGCATGCGTGCGTACCTCTCGGTGAGTACCCTCCCCTGCCCCGCAGTGCAGTCACTCTGTGGCTGCCTTGCACCCTGGGCAACGCCTGCCACTGCCTTTGCAGCCTCCCTGCATACCTAGTCTATACTGTGTCTCTGCCAGCATCCATTTTTTTTAGTGTTTTCCCTCTGGTCTGGGGCGTTGGGGGACGCCCGTGCACGGAAATGTTTTAAAAACAAAAAACGAAAAATGAAAAAACAAAACAATTTTTTTTCAAAAAATTCACAAAAAACGAAAATAAACCGAAACAGGACCCACAATGAAAAATGAAAAACCAAAATTTCCTTTTTTTCAATTTGTACCTATTTCTACTCATTACAGTAAGCCACCTTGGGTCCTTTACCAAGGAGAAAGATGGGGTAAAAATACTTTAAAATAATAAATACAGTGGACCCTCGTACAGTATAATAAACGGTTTGTATAACATAAAATCTGTAGAACATAAAAAATTCCAGAGATAGGGGAAAATTGCTTAGCAGGATCGCTGATGGGGTGAATCCATACAGCATAAAATGGGTTATTCTGTTTTCAATGCATTCCTAGGGGAAATTTGTATAAAGGAAAATTTGCTTAATATAATTTCATTTCGAACAAATTAATTTGAGGCTTAGTGTGATGTGGGAGTGTGCTGTGTAGTTTATTTAAAGCAAAGCAAAGTGCTCTACTTATATACTGCCCCATACCACTTCAGGTAGTCTCTGGGCGGTTTACAGTGTTTTGTTTTGGTTTTAATTACAGTAATGCAGGCTACACATTATCCTCCCCCCCTCCCCAGCAAACTGGTTACTCATTATACCGACCTGGGAAGGATGGAAGGCTGAGTGAACCTGCAGCCGGCTACCTGGGATCAAACCCCAGGTGGTGAGCAGAGTTTTAGCTGCAGGACAGGCATTTAACCACTGCGCCACGGGGCTCTTTATTCTTTTATATAAGGAACCAATGTAATAATAATGATCTTCTACCCTAATCCAAAAGCAACCATAGCTGCTCAGAGGAAGAGGCTGTTGGGAGGGATCTTATTTGACCAGATGTTTGTTCCTCTATGGAGCTGATGGGGCATCTGTCTTCTGTCAGTGGCCACCGAAGCTGAAAGCAATCTCACCTGGGGAAAAGTAACAACAGAGGGGAACAGCTTCAGCTGGAAATAACAGGCACAGCGGCTTGAGCCAAACAAATCACAGGAAGAGGAAGAACGGAGCTGCTGACTTTTTTCTGCTCAACGGCAACCATTCCCAGTGGACTGATCATGAATGGCAGGCATGCTTCCATTAAAAAAAAAACACCTGACTTTTCTCCCGCATTCTGCATCTGTAGGAGATGTCGGGCCAGATCCCCAGCTCCATCTTTCCAATCAGGACTGAGTTTGCCCCTCCCTGAGTGTAACGCCCAGCACCCTGAAATTAGTCTCTGTGGTCAAGATGCAGGAGCGCCTTGCAAACATCATTCCTCTCTAACCCATCTTTCCTCCATGTGTAGTACAGTAGTCCCCTGCCACAATGTGTTTCATATATTATGGTCTCAGTATATCACATTTTTTTCTTGAGAGAAGCAGGCTTCCAAAGAGAGGGTTTTAACCCCCTCCTGACACCTCAGCAAACAGAGCTGGGACTGCTCCTGCAGGCTGCATTTGCAAAGAGAGGATTTTAACCCCTCCTGACACCTCAGCAGACAGACCTTGAGCTCCTCAAACTGACCTTGCAAGCACAGCTGCTCAGCTGAGGCATCTGCATTTCACTCCCAAAGAGAGGGTTTTAACCCCCTCCTGACACCTCAGCAAACAGAGCTGGGACTGCTCCTGCAGGCTGCATTTGCAAAGAGAGGTCTCAAACTGACCTTGGTCTGCTGAGGTGCAAAGAGGAGGGGTCCTGACAAACAAACAGACCTTGCTCTTTGGAAATGCAGGTGTCAGGCGGGGGATCAGCTCTCCAAGGTCAGCAGCCTAAGTTAGTAGGTGTCTGCATTTCACGGATTTTCCTTTATCACGGGTGGATCAGGCACCAAACTCCCACAATAAACAGGGGAGTACTGTACGGGTTCAACATGGCATGGTTCCCCTCTCCCCCACTCCCACCCCTTTAGGAAAATCCTGCCACGTAGACCAGGCTGAAAGAGTAGAGCTGGCCCAAGTACTCAGCCAGTACCTTTCATGCCCAAGGGGAGATTTGAACCCAAGACTTGCGAGCTTGAGTCTCACCTTCTAACCACTACTCCACTCTGGCTGCGTGGAGGCAAGCCGTCCAGACGTCCTGGTAAAAGAGAACCTGAACTTAAGAAGGCATAGGAAAGACCCTCACATTTCACGCGTTCCCAGCACTCACAGACTGCAAGTGGGCTGTTTCTGAATCATTAGCGGAATCGACTGCTGCTGCCACCAAGGGACAAGGGATGACCCAAACCCATCTTGGTTCTGCAATACTAGGAAGATCCAAGACCCTCTCCACAAGCAAGCGTAGCTCCTCAGAACCATGGGTGGCTGAGGAGCAGCAGCCGCAAACAGTTGCCACCCGGAAAAAAGATCAATCCCAAAGGAATCAAAAGAGAGAGAGAAAAGGAAAAGGTAACCATGTGAAAAGAACCCCCCCCCAAAAAAAACAGGACTGGTTTGAAGATACCACTAAAGGAATTTGCAGCAAGTTATACGTTGAATAAAATGAGATGAGATAAGATGAGACACATTTATTTGCATTAGTCATGGCCTCATCAAAGTGCTAGGGGGCGTGGTGGCTCAGTGGACTAAGGCTCAGAAAACAGTTGGCTGCAAAGTCGGCAGCTCAGCGGTTCGAATCCCGGGTGCCACGCAGCAGAGTGAGCTCCCGCTGATCACCCCAGCTCCTGCCAACTTAGCAGTTCGAAAGCATGTAAAATGCAAGTAGATAAATAGGAACCGCCGTAAAAAGTGGGAAGGTAAAACAGTGTTTCCTTGCAGCCCTGCTGGCCACGTGTCCATGGACTTGCACAACACTGGCTCTTCGGCTTGAATATGGAGATGAGCACCAGCCCTGGAGTCCAATACGACTAGCACACATGTGCAGGGGGAACCTTTACCTTTTTTAAAAAAAATCAAAGAGATAGATAAGTAGACACGATATCTCCCCATCAAAGATAGTCCTTGGCCCCTAACTTTGTGCATCTGAAGGCACCACCACCCCACGGAATGCAGGCAAACACCCCAGCACTGCCAAAGGGAATGAAAGGACCATTTGGCAAAGGTTCTAGAGGCCATCTGGGTTCTTCAGCAGGAAGCGGGGGCACCTGCAGGGCAAGAGGAAGGGTCCTGGAAGCCACTGTGAGCAGCACCAGGCTGGGATTTCACACGTGGACCCTCCCTTCCTGGGTGGATCTTCTTAAAAAGAAAGAGAGAAAGAAAGCCCAAATGATGCCTGATGAATTGAGTCTGCCAAGCAATTCTGATTGCAAGCCAGTTCTGTCTTTATTTTTCCACCGGGCGGGCTTGCCTTGGTGGTTTCTCTTTTGCCGATTCCGTTTGGCCGCTGGGCTTTTAGAAACCGGCAGTAATCACTTATCCTGGGCGCAGGAACGCTTTTAATCAAGGATGAGTGGAATCCGTTTGCTTCCTTCCATTCCCTCCCTCCCTCCCCCCACCACCACCACTGCCTTCTTTTATATTTTTCTCCCTCTTCTTCCCAAGGCCTCTTCGGAAGAAGATTGATGGGGGAGGAGCAGAGATCTCTGAGCTTGATGAAGGGTGGCAGCCTAGGCCAAAATTAATTCCTATCCTAAATGATACTTAATAAATCAGTTATGAGCCACAGACTCACGGGCTCCGGTGGGCAGCCCGTTCTGCTGACATCTGTAATCGAATTGTCCAAGGAGGGTCTCTTATTAGGCGGACGAGATCAGGGGATACAGGCTGTCCAAGTGACGCCCATCAGCAAAGGCCATTTGGGGTTGCTAGCGCCGTGTGAGAGAAGCGTAGATGCCCCTTTGGGCCCAACAGTGCCGTAACTCGACAGCCTGCCCAGATCCATGCCTTTCCCCCTTTTTGACAGCCTGTCAACAAACACAACGAAAAGCAACGCGAAAGTCCACCCCAAAATCCATGGAGCAAAATCCAAAACAATGGCTGGGCAACGCTTTTCCTGGACCACTGGAAGACAGCAAACAGGGAAGCCTCTGAGCCCCACAAGACTCTTTATCAGCCTCACCACTGGAGAAAGCAGGGTTCTGTGTTGGAGGCAAGACAAAATATCATCTCAATTAGATGTTCACTGTCCTGAGGCCTGAATGACAAGGTTTGTCTTCCTCTTTGGTCCCTCAATCTCTGTCCTGTACCAACAGCCAAGCCTTAAAAGGTGGGGACAGTTTCCCTGCCAGACTTCCTAACATCTCCACCTGCAGGATCTTTAAGCACATCCGATCTTGCCTGATTTCGGAAGCTAAGCAGGCCCTGGCTAGTACTTGGATGGATGACCATCAGGGAATGCCAGCTGCTTTAGGCACCTGGAGTAGGAACTGGCAAGCCACTCCAGTATTCCTGCCAAGAAAACTCCATGGACATGGAGTCACAAAGAGTCAGTCAGGACTGTAATGATACAACAACAACAACAACAACAACAACAACAACAATCCTTCTCCTGCCGTTCTCCTTAAAAAGGACCCAGCGATCAGGGATCATACCCAGCAGAGGAACCACCAAGTAATAGCGCAAAGGAGCTATAAAGCTCGGCGTGAGCCTCACAAATGCTGTGCGGGGGGCACCACGAATGTTGTTGTCTTCAGGCTGGCCTCTGAGTTTTGAGAAGTTACTCTTTACCCTCTTTCTCGGAATTCTGGGAGTGGCCATTAAAAACAAAGTAACTCCTCCAAGCACTGGCCTACATGGAAGAGTTAGTCCTGCCTATCCCTTTACTTGGCAGTTGACCCAGAGGGCAGTCATAACTAAGGATGGGATTTCTGGATCCCCCCCTTTTATGACAAATACCCTAATCCCCCATTCTAGGAGTGCCACCTGACTAAGACTGCTACTGCAGTTTAGATTTGAAATGCCTTTTCCTTAAAAACAAATCGGCTTAAAAACCACTGTCCGCTTCAAATCGCTTTTTCTGAAGAGCCCTCTTGGCCATGCCCATTTTTGACCTCTCTGTCGAGTTTTCTTGTGACACCCACTGGGTGTGTGTGTTTTTTTTAATCGGTTCCTGCACCCTCTTTTAAAGCGGTTTGCTTCTATTTGCAGACATACTAGGCCGCCATTTTTTGGTTTCCCCCCTCTTTCTGCCATTTAAAGCGGTTCAGCCAAGTTCAAACAGGGAAGCCAATTGCTAAGCCACTGCTGAACTGTGGACTGCCGAACCGCTGTAGCCACCACGTGACCGCGGGAGGAGATAAGGCAATGCAAAATAAAAAGTGGCTGCTCAAGGAAGTGCAGTAGCAGCCTAACACACACTTTGCAAACACCTAATTGTGGCTCACCTGGAAGAAATGGCTGAAGCCGGCACATTTTACTGGTTGTGCCCCAGTTCTGTTCTGAACAGGTAGCTTAATGGAGTAAGTTTCAACTCAGCCTTCCAATGTAGGCCTTCTCCCAGGCGGGCCACACAAAGCTGTGCATAAACCAGGCAGAAATTCCCAGAGTGGGGACAGGGAAATATGGGATTTATAGTCCAAGAAACCCCCAAAAAAATCTCAACCTTATCCATAAGAGACAGCTCTCTCTGCTGCATCCAGGACAAGAGGCATCACCACACGTCTCCCGTTCCTTCTGGACCCAAGACCAGGCAGGAGGTTTGCATTTCCTGGAGAAAGTGGCCGTGTCCCGAAAGCAAATACCCAAAGGATTTCCCAGCAGGACTTGAGAAGGAAATTAATATTCCTTCACACTTATCAAGCACAGCCTGCTCTCTCGTTAATGCCTGCTATTCACTTTCCTTCACTGTATTCCCTTCTGTCACTCAGCACGTCCAGCCTTGACTACGGGCAAAGGGGCTTCCAGAGAGCTGCAGACGTTAATCAGGTCGCCGCACACGAAGGCGCCTCCACCCTTGCTGCTCTGTTCATCGTTGGCCTGAGAAGAATGACCTCTGCCTGCACGGGTTACCAAAATCCCTCTGCCCCTTGTAAACAAGACATAAGAACATAAGAACCTAAGAAGAGCCCTGCGGGATCAGGCCAACGGCCCATCTAGTTCTGCTTCCTGTATCTCACAGTGGCCCCGCCAGATGCCTCTGGGAGTGCACGAGACTAGATCTCTGTCTCCTGATACCACTCCCTTGCATCTGGCCCTTGAAGGACACCGGTTTTAAGCCCAGAGATGACACATCTCTATCATGGTTTGTCACCTGTGATGGACTTTTCCCTCCAGGAATCTGTCCAATCCTCTTTTGAAGGCATCCAGGCCAGATGCCATCACCACATCCTGAGGCTGGGAGTTCTACAGACTAACAACATGCTGGGTAAAAAAACCTCAATTTTAGAATCTAGAGTTGGAAGAGACTTCAAGGGCCATCTCAATTCTCCATGCAGGAACCTCATCACAATATTTTCAACAGATGGCCATCCAGCCTCTGCCTAAAAACCTCCACAGAAGGAGACTCCACCACCCTTTGTGGCAGCATCTTCCACTGCCGAACAGCTCTAATTGTCATGATGTTCTTCCTAATGTTCAAATGGAATCTCTTTTCCTGTAGTTTGAAACCATTGCCCCGAGTCCTAGCCTCTGAAGCCATGGAAAACAAACCTGTTCCCTCTTCAATATGACATCCTTTCGAATATTTAAACATAGCTATCATATCCCCTCTCCGTCTTCTTTTTTAAGGCTAAACATTCCCAATTCCCTAAGCTGTTCCTCATAAGACATTCCCTCCAAACCCTCAACCATCCTGTTCGCCCTCCTCTGCACCCACTTGAGGTTGTCAACATCCTTTTTAAATTGAGGCACACAGAATTTGAGTGCATGTCCCCTAGTTCTGGTATTTGTAAGAGGGATAAGAGCGTCCCTCTAGCCACATTACTCATGGACCAGCATTCACACAGGATTAAACTTGCCCCAAGGCACCTGCTCCCAATACATCCACCTTTGGGAAGACTGTGTTTCCAAATACTGCCATCCACATCAATAGTCCATATTCGTTGGTGGGTTTTTAAATGGCTTTTCCCTCTACTGCCTTGGACGGAGCTGTGCTCATCCATCCTGCACTCACTCACACTGCAAGGAGAAAGGGAGGCATTGTTTCAAAAGGGGACGGCAGAAAACAGTGTGTGTGTGTGTGTGTGTGTGTGTTCCTAAAGCAGAACAGTGAAGACAGCGTTGTGACAATAATATAAGGAAGCACGTCTCCAGCAAGGGTGCAAAAATGTACACAGCTCCATCATGGCGACATGACATATCCCTGCGAACTTTGATTGTTCCATCACAACAAGCCGTAGCCTCGGTTGGCACTTTAATGGAAGGATGCAGGAATGCAGGCCGTTGCTTAGGAAACCGCTTTTCTGAAGCAATGCTGGACCGCCGTGATGAATTGAGAGGTTTTCAAAAGGTTGCTTGGCCCCCAACGAAAAGCCATTTCAGCGGAAATAACAGGTTCCGTGTTCCCCCGGCCAAGGAGGCCTGCACGCCGACTCAGCTGCCTCGCTCCAAAAGAATCACATTTTCATCTCTTGGACTCCAAGGATCTCTTGGTAGGATTTCCAAATGCAATTAATATTTGCTCAGACTTATCAAAGACAGACCGCCTGGTTATTAATGTTTGTTATTGACTACTAACGAGGGAGCACTAACTTCCTTCACCCAGAACTTCCAGATCCCCTTTCTGTTGCATAATTGCACGGGAAACAGAGAAATGTGTCAACCCAGGCTTAATTTTAAAAGTCCCTTGTGGGCTGAAAATAATGAACTCATCTCTGTTAACTGCAAGCCCTAGATTTTGGACTCCTATTAAGCAGTGCTTCTCTCGCTGACATAATAAAGTTGCCTCCTGCACTTCCGACCCTCGGAGGAAGGACTGTGCACACAAGCCAAAAGAAAGGGCAGTCACACACTGAGCGAGCTGTGAGCCCCATGGTTAGGTCAGGCATAAATGTGGGTGAGATCAAGTGCCCTAGACTTCACAGGGGAATGACAGCCCCGGGGAATTGAGCAATAAAATCACCCAGGAGGTGTCAGGGAGGTGGAAAGCAGAGAGCAGGCAGCTAGACGGAGGTTGTGCGCCTCTCAGGGTGGCCAGAAGCAAGTGTGGCAGGCATTGGGAGGATCATGTGCTGTAGTGCTGGTATCATGTCCTGGACACAGCACTTTTCAAAACAAACAAACCAGCGAGGAAGCAACTCTACCTCTCAAGTCACTTCTTTGACTTCCAGGTACCCATACTTGAATGAAAGAAGATGAGAGACAGGCTTTGACAGGGAGACTGCTGAACGAGAACATGTCAGGAGATTCACACCCACCCCACAGGGCTTGAACAGAGGCAAAGGCTGTTCTGTTGACCAGGTCATCTGTGGAAGGGGGATATGACTGAGACGTACAAAATAATGCAGGGCATGAGTAAAGTGGATAGAGGGATGCTCTTCTCCTTCTCCCAAAATACCACAACTAGGGGACATACACTCAAACTGAGGGCTGGGAGAGTGATAACAGACAAAAGAAATTTTTGTTTAACCCAGCGTGTTGTTAGTCTGTGGAACTCCCTGCCACAGGAGGTGGTGCTGGCCCCTGGCCTGGATGCCTTCTAAAGGAGATTGGACAGATTGCAGGAGGAAAAGTCCATCACAGGTTACAAACCATGATGGAGATGTGTCATCTCCAGGCTTAAAACTGGGGTACTTCAAGGGCCAGATGCAAGGCAGTGGTATCAGGAGACAGAGATCTAGTCTCAGGCGCTCCCAGAGGCATCTGGTGGGGCCACTGTGAGATACAGGAAGCTGGACTAGATGGGCCTTTGACCTGATCCAGCAGGGCTCTTTTTATGTTCTTAATTTCTTTTTTGCAGCTGAGAACAGAATTTCAAATGTTCTCCAGCACCAGCACCAGCCCAGTTGGGTGAGGCAACGAGAGCTTTTGTGCAGTTTTGCACACCAGTTCTTTTTTTGCAAAAACAAAGCAAGCAAGCAAAGGCAACAACATGGACAGTGTCTTCCATTCTCCCCTGCCTCTGTTTAGTCATCTGACTGCAGAGCCCGATGCTGGAAGTTCAACTCTCTCCCGAGTCTCCTGGACAGGGGCCGATAAAACCTCTTCATGTACATGAAGGGAACAATAGCAAAACAGAAAACCTGAGCGGACATTTCAGAGTATGTCGGTCAGTCCTTAGGGGGCAACTGTTGTTCATATCCAGGAAGACCAGGGGGCACCGTATGTCTTAATTTATTTCTCTTTCCCTTCTCTTCTGCCTAAGAAACACACGAAGTAGGGAAGAAGCTTTATCGCCCACACCAAAAGTGGATTGTGTTCAGAATTAGAACCAGCTGATACAAAAGCAATCAAACTCACAGAGAAACACTGAATGCAAGGGTGCTATTACACACTAAATGCCAGCTAGAATCCCTTTTGCCATCGTCAACATCCTCCTCCTTCTGTACTCATCATCATCTTTTTCACAGCCCATCTGAACGCAGGCACTCTGCAAGCCCAGCCATTCATGCTACCAAGGGAACAGCAACCAGGGGGTACCTTCCCTTTCAGTCTCTCCTGGAGGGAGAGAGGAGGCAGGAAGGAGTCTGAAATGGACCTCACCAGTTGGGATGGGGGGGACAGGGCTGAGGAATGCCCTTAAGCCCGAAGGCAAAGAGATGGCAAGGACTAGGGATGGGCACAAAACGAAAAACGAAATGCTGTTGTGTCATTTCGTGACATAACAAAGCAACGTGAAACAAAACGATGAAGCAGCATTTCATCACACATGAAACAAAATGGCTGTTTTTCCGTAGAAACGAACCATTTCATTCCATCTGTAAAATGGTGGCTTACCTGTGGGTGTCCCGCCACTGCCGCTGTCACTGAGACCACCCAGCCAGGCTTGAGAGGGTGAGTGGTTGGCAGGCCAGCCTAGGCCGGCCACCAGAGCCTCCACTTCTGCCACCGGAGTCACCGCCGCTGCAACAGGTGAGGGTGAGTGGCCAGCAGGCCTGCCTAGGCCCGCCGCTGCCAAAGTTGCCGCAGCTGCAGCTGGAGCCCTGCCAGCCAGCTGGGCAGGCTGGCCTAGGGAACCCCGCTGCCGGAGTCGCCACCAGCCAGCTGAGCAGGCCGTCCTAGGGTCCCTCGCCGCCACCGGAGTCGCTGCCACCAGCAGAGGCAGAGTCACCGCCAGCCAGCTGGGCAGGCCAGCATATCTCCCTCCCCAACCCCCGCCACCAGAGCCTTTGGAGATGCTGCTGCAGGTAACAAAACATTTCATTTTGTACAAAATTTTGTTGTAAAAATGTGTACGAGACGAAACAAAATGAAATGTAGGGGCACCGAAACAGAATGAAATGAAAAAAATGTTTTTCTGTTTCGTGCCCATCCCTACCAAGGACGAGTGCACAACTGGCGTACGAGTTCGATCCGGTTGGCATGTCCTCTTCTCAGGCCCACTGGGCGAGGGCATGAGAATGAGTTCCCAGCCTGTAGGAGTTACAGGCGAAGCAAACACGTGGCTCTGATGGTGCTCAAATGCAACTCCCGGTCGGGGTGGGAGAAACCATGTCAGTGCCGGCAGAATCCCAGGTGCCTCTTGCGGAGGCGTGCAGGAGAAAGGTGAAGGGCAGTGATGTGGTGCAGCTGGAGGCCCTGGAGGGCAGTACATGCAGGCTCTCTCAGCAACACAAGTTGTTCTGCTGGCTCTTGGCTTTGGCCTTTCACTCCTCTGCGCCTAAGAGCCTAGTTCCTGCCTTGCTCCTGAAAAGTCCTGTGTGCTCCAGTGGTGCCTGTGTTCTTTATATATGTTCCCGCCTTAAGAACACAGGAACAGCCTTGTTGGAACAGGTCACAGCCCATACAGTCCAGCATTCTGGCTCACCATTTGCTTCAGGGTCTTCCCAAGCAGATGCCTTCACCTGCTTACGATTCCCTGCAAATGGCATTGAGAGATGTCCTGCCTCTCTCTTCAACCCAGAGGTTGTCCTTAGGAAACCTGATGATAGCCATTGATACCCTTGTTCTCCATGAAACTGTCTAATCCTTTCTCAAAGCTGTCAAGGCTAACAGCTGTCACCGCTTCTTCTTCGTCTTTATCCTGAAGAGTCCTGTGTGTTTCAGTGGTGCCTGTCTTGTTTGTAAAGCAAAAGCAAAGTGTTCTGCTTATATACCACCCCATAGCACTTCAAGTACTCTCTGGGTGGTTTTTACAATTTAATCATGCAGGCTACACATTGCTTCCCCCAGCAAGCTGGGTACTCGTTTTACTGACCTCGGAAGGATGGAAGGCTGAGCCAACCATGAGCCTCTTACCTGGGATTGAACCTCAGGTCGTGAGCACAGTTCTAGCTGCAGGACAGGCATTAACCACTGAACCCACTGTATATATTCCTGTCTCGTTTCTAACGGTTCCTGTGTGCTCCAGTGGGGTCTGCCTAGCTTCTATACATTCCTGCCTGCTCCAGCCATTTCCGTCCTTCCTCAGCACACTTCAGTTGCTCTTGCTTCAATGACCTGCCCCAATGCCCTGGTCCAGGCATCTTGCCTGTTCTGGATCACTACCCACGCCCGGTCCATTGCCTCTCACTACTGGCTTTGCTGGATGGGAGCTGGTGATGTGATTGGTTGCCCAACCAACACCTGGAGGGCTAAACACTTCCTCATCCCTGTTTTAGAGGGTGAAAGACTGCTTTTTATTTATTTATTTATTTATTTATTTATTTATTTATTTATTTATTTATTTCATTTTTATGCCACACCATCTTCCATCAGGAACTCTGGGTGGTTTACAGGATAAAAAAACCATCAAGTTAAAAAAAATAACAATATGAGCGAAAGAAGGGGAAATTCCTCAGCAAGATGCAGCAAACACATACAAAAAAATGGGGGGATAAATAAATTAAATGAGATCAAATTAAATTAAAGGTTGCCATATGCCTCCTTCAAAAGCATAGTTTTCAAAGCCTTTTTGAAGGCGGGCAGGGAGTGTGCAAGGCGCAGCTCGCTCGGGAGATGGTTCCACAACGAGGGGCCCACAACCGAGAAGGCGTGGCCGCGTGTGGCCGACCTCCACGCCTCCCTCGGAGTGGCCACCCTAAGTGAGCACGCCTGCGACATTTGAGTGGGCCTGGCCTCAGTTGACCTCTGGGAGATACGCTCCGACAAGTATTCAGGTATGCAACATGGTATTGGAACTCATTATCAGCTAGTGTCACTTGCCTAGTTTGGCCAGCATGCATCAAAATCTCAAACTCCATGCTGAAGCAGCAGCAGCAGCAGCAGCAGCAGGGGACAGGGAGGCCAGACCGCAAGTGGGTTCTGCATGTGTTTCGGTTACAGAGCGATGGCCTTAATAACTCCATAAGTTCCAGCAGGGCCTCAGAATGTGGAGACCCATTGTGATACATCACGAGAGAGGCATGTTTTGGGGTTGGAAGCAAGAGAAAGAGGGACTTGCATGCATCAGGAGAAGGGAAATGATTCTTGCTCTCTGCTTGAGGTGCTAGCTCTCCACAGGCAGGGATGTTCTCTCCTCCTTCTCCGGCACCACGGTTGCTGTGCTACCACAGATGGCTCTCTCTCTCCTGAATCCGTGACAAGCTCTAAGTGTTAGCTGTGCCGATTTCTGACACCCTCCATCCCTCACCCCACTCACGTTCGGCTGGAATTAATCAAGCCCAATGACTCCCTCTCACTTCAGAAGCCCTGGCAACACACCTAAACTGTCACCATGAGAAGGCAATTTAGAAAGCTGATGGGTTTTCCCATAAAGGACTAATGACATTAAGCTAATCTCTAAAAATCAGGCACAGCAAGAGGGAGGGAGGGAAGGAGGGAGGGAGGAAGCGGGGAAGCTTTTGATGTCACAGCAGGGATAGAAAAAATCATGCCGTAGCCCTCTTTGCCTGGATGCTCTTGTCCCGCCGCTCACCACGGCTGAAGAAGACCCTGTCCAGGACTTCAAGTGAGCCCTGTCACATCCATGGCAGCCCACAGGCCATACCTGCCATCCCACACCAAAAGACCCCCAAGCTTCTGAGAAGAGCCGCATGTTGGCCTCTGAGCCTCGCAGGGCGGTCTCCCAGGTTCTGGAGCTGGGTGAACATGGTGGGCAAGAGGAATCCATCCCATACCCTACCCTAGGGGTGTCCAATCTTTGGCCCTCCAGATGTTTTGGACC
Organism: Phrynocephalus forsythii; assembly: GCA_029282475.1. Lineage (NCBI taxonomy): Eukaryota > Metazoa > Chordata > Lepidosauria > Squamata > Agamidae > Phrynocephalus > Phrynocephalus forsythii. Next base: position 204,483,346 of record JAPFRF010000001.1, on the reverse strand, counting down.
ACAACTCCCACAGTTCTTTGCCATTGGCAATATAGGCTTGGAATTCTGGGAGTTGTGGTCCAAAACATCAGGAGGGCCAAAGTTTGGACATGCATGCCCTACCCATCCGAGGCAGGAGCTGGCCAACTTCCCTTGTGCCAGAGTTCCACAAGAGCTCCCAAATTCTAGCATCTGGGCTTTGGGGGTTCTCTGTGGTAGTTCAGGGGAGGTATCCTGAGCAGCGCAGTGGGTCAACAGATGAACAAGGACTCAGGAGACCCATGTTTTCTTTCCTGGATTGCCATGGAAACTCACTTGGGATGTAGAGCTGGCACAAACCCTCCTTACGGTATCGCTCTGACCATGAAAACCCTATTTAGGGTCACGATAAATCCGTCCTGATTTGACGGCACAAGACAACAACACATATTCACCACACGGCCAAGCAGTTCTCCAGGAGAGAGCGACAAGTACTTCCCCAGACTTTAAATCCCAGGATTACTTATGACCCTTTGGCATCTTAAGCCTGACAAATGTCTGTGACAGCACAGCACAGACAACAGAGAGAGAGAGAGTGTGTGTGTCTGTGGGGCTTTGAACCACTGAGTCAAGCTTTCCTTTCCAATTTTTCCAAGGGCAGTCAGGGAACAGAGATGGGGCTTGGGGATTTCTCTGGCCTACAAAGACCATAATTCTCCATCCTGGGAGTTCGCCATCAACTTAAGGCCCCATCAGCATGATGCACCTGGGAGACCAGCCTCAATGAGAAGGATTTGAGGCGCTGCTTGGTCCAGCAGCTTTAGCTCCTTATGAGCTTCCTGCCTCAGTGCCAGCTGCGAATTTTCAGAGCTTGGGAGCAGCTGGGCCTAGTTAATATACAGTGGTACCTCTGATAACGAATTTAATTCATTATCAGAGGCATCTGGAAGTTGAGTCATGGCTACTGGACTTCTTTTTTGAGAGATAGAAACGTTTCACTGTTCATCCAAACAGCTTCATCGGTCTGAATACAGCTAGTGCAATGAAGCTGTTTGGATGAACAGCGAAAACGTTTCTATCTCTCAAAAAAGAAGTCCAGTAGCCATGACTCAACTTCCAGATAAACTCACCTGGATGACTGAGAATCTTCACAGACGTTCTCAGAGGCAATTTGTTATCCGAAAAATTTGTTATTCGAAACATGGTTTCCCATTGAAATGAATGGGAAACCGATTAATCTGTCCCGGAGGTCGAAAAAAGGCAAAAAAGTGTTTTGGGGGTACAGACCTCTTTATAAAATGCACTTTAAAGGCTTGCAATGCTGGGACACTGTCCAGAACATCCCCCTGCAGGGCAATGCAAATATGGACAAGAGAAACCAGCAAGACTACCCCAGCCTGTTCCCACCCAAAGTGCAATGGGGAAAATTGCAAACAAACTAACATAAACAGGCAGAAAAATCCAGCCCATTTTTGCCAGCAGAGCAATGAAAAAAGGCTGCAAACGCGGAGAAATGAAACCAGCAAGACTACCCCAGCCTCTTCCAGCCAAAAATATGAAGAAAAGCAGTGCAAAGAGTAACACACTCTATGTGGGGTTGCCCTTGACCCTGGTCCGGAGGCTCCAATGAGTACAGAATGTGGTGGCCAGACTAGTGGTGGGTGCTCGGAGATTCGATCATTTCATCCCAATTCTGGCTCGCCTGCATTGGCTGCCCGTGGCCCTCCGGATGAGGTTCAAGGTCTTGGTTTTGGTTTTCAAAACCCTCCACGGCCTGGGCCCAGAATACCAGTTGGAGCGTCTCGCCCAGAGGTCAACTGAGGCCAGGCCCACACGGATGTTGCAGGCGTGCTCGCTTAGGGTGGCCACGCCAAGAGAGGCGCGGAAGTCGCTGACGCGCAACCGCGCCTTCTCGGTGGTCGGCCCCTCCTTATGGAACAACCTACCCAACGAGCTGCGCCTTGCATTTTCCCTGCCGGCCTTTAAAAAGGCTTTAAAAACAATGCTGTATAGGGAGGCCTATGGTGACCTTATTTCTGGTTAAATTTTTTTCTCCCCTCCTACTGCCTGCCGCTGCATGATGAGGGGTTTCCCCCGGCCTGCTATTTTTGCTGCCCCTTCATTGATGGTTTTATAGATGCTTTATTGCTTTATTGTTTTATCAATTTTTTTTTAAAATTGTAAACCGCCTAGAGTCCCATTGGGAAATAGGCGGTATAAAAGTGCAAAAATAAATAAATAAATAAATAAATAAATAAATAAATAAATAAATAAATAAATAAATAAATAAATAAAACTTAGCTCCCTATCGTATTAAGTTTGAAAGGTCCAAATCTCTCAGCAAAACATGTCCAGAATGGCTCCAAAACACCAATAAAAACCCTCTAACTCTTTCCACCCCTCCACAAACTATGCATCTTGCAATGCATGCAGGGTACACATTTTTTGCAAGGCATTATGAAACATTTGTTATCCGAGGCAGCCCATAGGGAACATTTGCTATCTGAGGCAGCCCTATACCTGGAAATTTCCATTTGTTATCCAAAAAATTTGTTATCTGAGGCATTCTTTATCTGAGGTATTACTGTATTATTATTTTATTTATTTATTAGATTTATTCACAGGCAATGCTACACAGGCTACACAGGCAATGTGTAGCCTGCACACTGTAATTAAAAAATTGTATTGAATTGTATTCACATTGCTACACAGGCAATGTGTAGCCTGCACACTGTAATTAAAAAATTGTAAACCGCCCAGAGACTACTTGTAGTGGTATGGGACGGTATATAAGCAGAACACTTTGCTTTTGCTTTTTGCTATCCCCCCACCCATCTGGTCGGCTTCAAAGCCTTTTAATGCAGGTTTTTCTCCCAGATGAACCACACAGACGTATGGGTAAGGTGATTGTCCGGTAGCCAGAACTATGAAGAACGATGGTATGTGTCATCCAGGAGCTCCGATAATCCCATTCCTATCCGTAAACATTCACTCGAATGCCTTTCAAAAGCCTTGTGTTAAAATATCCACTGCCAAGGCAATCCCCAAACTCCGGGAAGCGATCTCCTTTGAAATACTACTTTAAGGCAACAACAATACCCGAGTGGCAATTTTCTAGGCAGGTGAGTTCACAATTCACTGCAACACAAAGGGCTGCCTTTCTCCTTTTGCGTGTGCATGGATCTCAAGCAGGCTCCATTGTTAGGAAACATTATTGTCCCCGGACTGGAATATAAGCCAAAGGAAGCAATAAAGCCGGCCTCACAGCCCTCTTTTTTCAAAGTTTAAAAAGAGAGAGCAGGGCAGTACAACTCGGCCAGACAAAAGGTCAACAAGATTCAAAAGACATTTGAGAAGAAAGGAGACAGGAGGACGCAGAATTGTGCCTTCTCCCCAGGAATGGTTGACGTGACATCCTTAACCACCACGGTACTAAGGAACTGTTTGCTACAAGGAGGCTTCACCCATTGCGCTACCCACTTGGCCCCCAGGCTGGGGCAAGTTGGACATTAGACCGGAATGAGTCCCTTATTTAATCTGTGTAAATGATAATGTTAAATGGTCGTTGTTTAACGTGTATCTTATGTCAATCACGTAACTCGTATTGTGATGTCTCACTGTTGTAAACCACTCAGAGTGGCCTTGCTGCTAGGTTTGTGTGTGTGTGTGTGTGTGTGTGTGTGTGTGTGTGTGTGTGTGTGTGTGTGTGTGTGTGTGTGTAGAAATCTAAAAAATAAACAAAACACCTTTCTCCTTTTCAGCAGTACAGCTTTCTTCTCCAGGAAATCCAGAAGGAATCTCCAGGGTCTTCTATTGCAGCACATGATGCCAAGCTATCCTGACCTTCAAAATGGCGCCCATTTTCTTTTCTGCTTCTGTTTGGATGAGAACACTGCCCTTTCGGGCCATACCAGACCTCTCCTCTGTCCCTGCCAGTCGTGGGTCTGCCCTTTCCTCACCTCGGCCTTCCTCTTCCCTTGAATGTTGTGACGTTTTGCGCCCTCCCCCCCCCGCGCTTGTGCCTCTATGCACACATGTAGGGGCCCCATGGGCTGAGAGACTTCACACCAGTGGCCAGTCCCATTCTGTTGTTGCAAGAGACCCAGCAAACCCTCTGAGAAGGTCCCCCATAGCCTTTTGGCTTCTCAGGAGGCTTTGACCTGATTTTTTTTTAAAGACCCAGGTTCTCTACAGGATCAGGACCTCATTCTCCAGCCACATCATTCCAGACTACACAATTCAACATAAACCATCCTGGTGGGCTGATTCATTTTCACTAATCATGTTATCTATTCCCCCACTCCCATCCGAAATTGATGGCAAATCCCACCATTTCTGCCCACAGGTGCAGTCACAAGTCACACAGACACAGGCTGACCACAGTGAGGACTACCCCCTTGCTGTGTGCATTGGAACGACTCAGAGCTTTCTGGGTAGGATCTGTCAACAAGTTCCCTGCCAATTTGTACGTATGGCTCCCCATCCATCTTTGCAGACCCTAGATCTTCTTACCCAGCATTTATTTTGCCAGATCAGGAAAAGAGAAGAGGTAGCCTTGGAACACCAAGGGGAGGAATCCTCTCTCACCCATCAAAACTGGGAAATGGATGCTACAGTCACTTCCAGAGATATTATTTTGTTAAGTTTAAACAAAAATCAGAGGTAGAGATGGGCACGAAATGAACAATTTTTCGTTTCCATTTCTGTTTTTTCGTTTTGTTATGCAACAAAACGACAAACGAATTTTGTCTCTAAAATGAAACAAAACAAACAGAAACACCGGAAATTTTGTCGTGCGTTTCGTTTCCGTTACTGCAATACAAGTGAATTGCTTAAAATCCTAAAAAAATCACAAAAAATAGAAATAAATGGTAATGAAATGGTAATGAAACGAACGAAAATGAAAATGAATTTTTTGCAAAAATTTGCAAAAAACGGAAATGAACCGAAACAAACCCGACAAACGGCAAACGACAAACGAAATGCCATTTTTTGATTCGTGCCCATCTCTAATCAGAGGGAATGCAAATTGGATCCCCTAACTTTCAGCTGAAAATGCACCTCCCCTTCTGGGACATCCATCCATCCTTCCATCCATCTTTACCCCTCCTGTGAGCAGCCCCAGTCAGCAATATGGCTGTTGTGTTTTGAAGCTTCCTGGGAGTTTCCATGGGTAGCCCCACATAGAGCGTATTACTGTAACCTCACAAGGAAGTGACTAGGGTGTTTGTCACAGTGGCCAGAGATGTCTCAAGAAACTGATGCAGCTGGTTGCAATCATTTTAATTTTGCGAATGCACACCTGGCCACTGCTGAGACCTGGGCGTCCTGGCTCAAGGGTGAGTCCAGGAGCACCCCTAGGCTGTGCATCTCTTTTTTCAATAGGAGGGCCATCCCATCCAGGACACTCTGCATCCGTATTCCTTGGTCTCACTTTCTACTAACCAGAAGCACCTCTGTCTTGTCTGCTCAACCTCATCCTGTCTGTGACTGATACCAAACACGGATCTAAAGCCGGAGTAGTTTCCTTGGAATCAGGAGGCAACGAGAGGTAGAATTGGGTGTAGGGATGGGCAGGAAATGAAAAATGAAATGTTGTTTCATCATTTTGTTACATAATCAAACAAAACAAAGCAAAACAAAATGAGGAAGCAGCATTTTGTTAAAGATGAAACAAAATAGTTGTTTTTCCATTGAAACAAACCATTTCATTCCATCATTTTCGGGCTCCTGCCGAACTGGCAATGGCTGGTCCCCTTTAAACCTGGCCCAGTCAGCACCAGTTTAAAGAGTTCCAGCCATTGACAGCTCAGCAGGAGCCCTCAGAAAACAGTCAGGTAGGGAGTGCGATCCCGTGGAACTGCCTACCCGAACGTTTTCACAGAAAATGAATCAACCGTTTCCTCAGAATATGGCGCGGAGGGCAGTTCCAGCACCATTTCCTGAGCACTCCTGCTGCTTTGTCAATGGCTTTAAACCTGGCCCAGTCGGTACCAGGTGGATCTCCCTGGTGCCGAATGGGCCAGTTTTAAAAGGCTCCAGCCGATAACAGCTCAGCAGGAGCTCTTCAAAAATCTGGTGCCTCTAGGACCCAGGGGAGATATTTCATTTTTCCAAAAAAAAAGTTTTAAAAATTTTGTAAGAAACAAAACGAAACAGAACAGGGTTGAGCACAAAACGAAACGAAACGAATATTATTTTTCTATTTCGTGCCCATCACTAATTGGATGTTATCTGCATGCTGGCAACACTGAAGGCCAAAAACTGAATAACCTCTCCCAGTAGTTTCATGCCAATGTTGAATAATGCAGACAAAGCAGAAGCCTGAGGTGAACCTGGGAGGTGGTCTTCAACCACCTGCTGGAACTGTGTCAGGAAGCTTTTCCGGGACTTCCAGGGACCCAACGCCAGCAGAAAAAGCCATAAAGTCTCCGGGAAAGCCTCGCTCTCTTTCCAAACAGGTCTCGCCTCCCTCCTTGCCTCCCCCTCCCCTCCCAAGGCAACTCACTCACTCAGAGGGTGGCCCAGGTGGCTTGCCACATAAATCAAAGCAAAGATAGGCTCCTAACTGATAAGATCTCAGCTTCCAGAGTGCCTGGGAGCAGGAAGACTTATGAGGAAGAGGCCTGGCGGGTGAAGTTCATAAATCGATCTCTGTCTGCATCTGGGCTCAAGCGTCCTAATAAGTCAGTGGCAAAATGCTAATGCAAGCACTGGCTGAATCTTCCCTCACAAGTGCAGCAGGCAGGGGAATGCTGACACTTATTTTGCAAAAAAAAAAAAAAGAAAGAAAGAAAGAAAGAAAGAAAGAAAGAAAGAAAGAAAGAAAGAAAGAAAGAAAGAAAGAAAGAAAGAAAGAAAAGAAAAGAAAGAAAAGGGAAAGGGAGAAAGAAAAGAAAAGAAAAGAGAGAGAGAGAATAGGGAGCAGGCCATTCTTGCCTCTGGCCTGTCTTTGTGAAAGGCAGGCTTTATAATTTTTAGAAGCAAGGCCGAATGGCATGCAGATGCATAGCCGGGATTTGGAGTGCCTGGGGACATTGTGTGTTTTTACACCCTTCCTGCCACCCCCCCATCGCACCCACCCAGCAATGGGGGGGCAAACCCTGCGGGCGTGGGATGGGTGTGTGGGTTCATGTGCATGAGTGTGTGTGCACACACATATGTGTGAGGTAGAATGTGCACACTTTACACCTCTCCCACCAAGGTGAGAAAGAGGAGGAGGAGGGCGCCACGGTCACCGCGCTCCTGCCTGCCTGCCTGCCTGCCTGCCTGCCTGCCTGCCTGCTTCACTGCTCACCTGACGCCCGGCGGCGGAAGCAGTGGAGGGGGGCATCGCCAAACCTTAGGGGGAAGGAGGACTGCTGGACGGCGGGGCTTCCTCCTCCTGTTCCCCCTCCAGCCCCCAGCCCCCGATTGCTGCACCCGGGGCAAATGGTGAGCCACTGTGTGAGACAGACTGGATGGGCTGTGACTGGATGGTCTGTTTCCTGTTCCAGGAAGGCTGTTCTTATGTTCTTATAACTTAGCATCCACAGAATTCATCTGTTGACTTTCCCTGCCCGTGAACCCATGGTGGTGGTAGTGGACATAGGTTTTCCCCTCCCCCAATCTGTCTTCATAACAGTCCTAGAAGGTAGGTGAAGCTACAAGAGAATTGTCCAAAAGTTACCTAATTAATTTACAAGCTCACTGGATACTAGATCCTGTAGCTCCCAAGACTTTAGATAATACTCTAGCTACTCTTCCATGCTGCCTTTTGAGTTTCCCCAAACTTGCTTCCTCTATCTATCTATCTATCTATCTATCTATCTATCTATCTATCTATCTATCTATCATGTGGAAGGTTCTAGATCTAGGAGCACAACCAAGAAGCTGTGCACCACCTAAAGATATGGGGACAAATCAGAAAAAATGTGATTCCTTCTCCCCCACCCCCAATGATTCATCAAGGTCAACAATTCATTTAAAAATGAATTTACAATTTCCTTCTGGTGAACTGACAGATCTATTTTTAAATTCACATTCCCAGGACTCTCCTTGACAATCCCTCCATGTTTGGTGAAGATTGGTTTCAGACATCTGAGTTATACACCCACAAAGTGACCCCCCTCCCCCAAGGAAAGTGCCCTTCAGCAACTGTCATGGGGAAACCCAATCTTCATCAAACTCAGAGGGACTGTAGAGGAGAGCCAGAGGAACTTTCTCAGACAGTTTGCTGTTTCTAAGTACCTGGGGAAAACTTTCATGGGGAGCCCTCAGACACCAGAATTCCAATTTTCCCCATACTTGGAGGGATCGTAGAGATGGGTCAGGGGAAGCTTTCCTGTAGTTTTGGATCTCTCTAGGCAACATTGGAGGCATTTTATAGCCCAATTAATAGATAGAATCATAGAATCATAGAATCATCGAGTTGGAAGAGACCGTAAGGACCATCTAATCCAACCCCCTGCCACGCAGGAACCCCCATCACTGGACTCCCGACAGGTTGCCACCCAGCCTCTGCTTAAAAACCTCCAAAGAAGGAGACTCCACCACCCTCCTTTGCGGCAGCATATTCCACATCAAAATTGGCCAAAATTGATCAATTCATATTCATTGGGGGTGTCAATTTGTACAGATACAAGAAGTCAACAAATTAGTGTTTTTTGAATGAATTATGCTACAGTGCACCCTTGTTTAACAAACGGTTTGTATAAGATAAAATCTGTACAACATAAAAAATTCTGGAGATAAGGGAAATTTGCTTAACATAATCGCCTATGGGGCGAATCCACTCAACATAAAAATGGGATCACTCTGTTTTCAATGCATTCCTATGGGAAATTTGTATAAAGGAAAATTTGCTTAACATAATTTCATTTGGAACGAATTGATTCCTTTATACAAGGTACCTCTGTATTTTAAATTTGTGCCTGTCTCTAACCACCTTTGATCTGGCCAGTGGAGCGTCGTAGAGGCCTGCTAACGAGAGGGATGCACCTTTGAACAGGAAAGGAGGGAGGTGGCGGAGGGACCCAGCAATGTAACATGACAGCCAGGAGAGGGGCGTCAGGGAGGGGAATGTTTGTCAACGCGTTCTGCCGACTTCACATTTCAACAAATAATCTCCAAGCATCAACAAATATGTTTCCTCCTGCCACTCAGCTGTCTCTTCCACCATTTGGTGAAGCATCAATGTCAGACCTCGGTTTGTTCAGAGCTCGGGTTTAAAACACAGACCTCACAAAATGCCCAGAAAGAGCAGTTTATGAGGGAAATGGCATGTTTTCTCCTATATATGCCTGCAGCTGTTTTTGTTGTCGTTAAGGCTTCTGGGTGTGTGTGTGTGTGTGTGTGTGTGTGTGTGTGTGTGTGTGTGTGTGTGTGTGTGTGTGTGTGTGTGTGTGTGTGTGTGTGTGTGTGTGTGTGTGTGTGTGTGAAAGAAAGAAAAAGAGTGTGTTAGGGAAAACAACATCTCACTGTAACAAGAGAGCCATTGAGCAGCCATGAAAAGCTAGAGAAGCCCATTCAGAAGCACTGCCCAAAAGGGAGGAGGGATCGAGGCAAACCATAATATCTTTCAGAGGGATGTGAGCAACGATAAAAATTGCTGAAGGTAAGCGGAGCGCGGCGTAAATGGGAAAAGAAATCATAAGGAGAACAGAGGTGGGAGAGACATAAAGGCCTTTCTCTGCATCCCGCAAAGCTCAGGCAGGAACAATGATGCATCTTGACGCTCCTTGTACCTGCACACCGAAATAAGAAGCTTCAAGCTCACCCATAAAGAGGGAGGCATTTTCTGTTGCTCTCATATTTGGGAGAACGGTTTTATGCACACAGAGAGTGCAGAAGAGAAACGTGGCAGCCAGTTTGGTTTGTACAGGAGGGGAGGGAAGGAGGAATGGCTCGCTGAATTCCTATTTATTTATTTATTTATTTATTTATTTATTTATTTATTTATTTACCACCCGTCTTCCAGGAGGAACTCCGGGCGGTTAACACCATAAACAAGCAGCACAAACAGATACAAAAATTCCTGACCTGAGTTCCCACCCTGGCTCTCTCTGACCCCACAAATTTAGGAAATTAAACCATCTTGCAAAATCCCTCACCCCCTGCTAAGATACAGGGCTCCGCTAAAGCCACCCAGAAGGCCTTCTGGGTGTTAAGGAGACACAAACAACCCATCCAAGGCTTGAAATGGACACCCACCTATGCAGCACTGCAGCGGTCATGCTTTACTACTCTGCTGTACTGGGAAATGCAAGAAACCATCTGAGACTGGAATACAGTCCTCAGCTCTCTTTGCTGGTGGGGGACAGTGGCATGGTTTCTCATGGCCAGTACTAAGCAGACCCTCCTGAAGAGCCACACCTGGCGAAGCAAGCATGTCAAAATTGCGAGGTTTGCGGCTTCGGCTCTCTGCTCCAGACTGGAGTGCCTCAATGCCTACGCCATGACAGATTCCGGAACCCCTTTGTCACCAAGCTGGGTTGCGCTTTCCTTTGCTTGAACAGTTGCGTTCATTAATCACCCCTAGTAAAAGTGATATCCCTCTGCAAGTGGCTTCCATTCTGCTCAGCAGCACTGATTAATGAAGGCTGTGAGTTCAATCGGTCCTCAGGTGAATGCAGTGTCCTTTTGATGCTGGGACTTGGATGCCTGCCTGCAAAGGGCAGGAAGGTGAGAAGGGAGGGTATCAAGGCATGTCCAGGGTGGAGGGACTACGGGAAATATGTGAGCCCGGGAGGAAGACAAAGCAATGCCAGAGAGGACCTCCTTATCTGGATGTTAAGGAGACACAAACAACCAATCCAAGGCTTCAAATGGACACCTGCCTACGCAGCATTGCAGCGGTCATGCTTTACTACTCTGCTGCGCTGGAAAATGCAAGGAACCATCTGAGACTGGTATACAGTCCTCAGCTGTCTTTGCCAAAGGCATTTGAAGATGCTGGGATTCTCTCCCAGAGTGAGTGGAACCACTAGCGCGGGTCAATCACAGTGTCTACCTCCAGCATAGGATTCCTAGAGACTGATAGTAGGAGTGGTTCCTTCCCTGTCTAAACATGACCCTTTGGTAGGGAATATTTGGGCACCACATCTTGATATGATACTTCAATGAGGAATGCTTCAATCCCTGGGAAATTCTCCATATTGTCTGCTACTGTTTTCCCTTTGTTGAGAGCTCTGCAATTCATGCCTGTGGTTTCCATGCAAAATTAGTGTTCTTTCTCTTTGGCAGTTACTTCATGTCCTGTTAGTCCCTCTTTGCTGTCCCACTTGGGACAGGTACAAAAATACCCTTCCTTCATGTCTATAGCATGACAGCGGAAACTTGTCTTGACCATGCCCCCTGAACCGGGAACAGAGCGTGACAAGCCGTACCAGCCCCTGGGCTGGGGAATTCTCTTGTCAAGGTTTGTTCCTGGTCCCTGTTCTGAGACAAGGGACCGTGTGGTAACAACTGTCAGGCAACAACCAGTGTCCACCTAGTGGTCAGCAGCTGAAGCATCAGTCAACATTAGTTTCCCTATGGGAAACACCATGCAGTGCAAATGTTTATTAAAGAAAGTACTGCAAATTCTGTAGCATTGATGTGTATATCCCCGAAGACCAGTAAATCAAAATATCGAATAAGTTTTAATTATGATATTTTAAAAAAAGGTTAAGAAACCAAGACAAACTCAGTATTTGTCATGGAATAAGACCGTGAAGTAACAGTTGTCACAACACAAGTAATCACACCCGTGAGTAAACGGAAACAGGGACTGAACAGGGGGGAAAAAAACCCTGTGACTGCGAACAACACTGTCATGGTACAAATGTAATCACGAAACAAGGTAGGACGTGAAGTAACTGCCTTTTAGGAACAAAGCAAATGCCCTCTGCAAAGGCGACACAATGCCTGGTTTGTCAAAAAACAACAACGATGCAAACCCTCTGTCCGTTGCTTCTGAGCCGTAAACTCTATGCAGCAAACAACCCACGGTGCATTAATACATTATGTGTGCCATTTGCCCCATTTTGCTCCAATGGCAAAAGGCAGTGTTTCCACTCTCATTCATTTAAAGATAGTTTGCCATCATTTCAGAACCTCAGGGCTGGAAGGGACCCTCTGGATCATTGACTCCAGCTCATCTCCAAGTGCGTGTCAAGTTTTTATACTTGAACAAAGTTATAAAAAACATAAATAAAATATTGAAAAATACCTTACTCAGAAGAGTACAGCAACTCAGAGTTTGTGTGTGGGTAAAACACACACAGCTGTTAAGGTTTGAAGGAAAAACTCTGAAGCTGTAGTTTGTATAAATGTAGCACAGAGGGGTCACAAGTCTTTACTAGTCTTTGTTTAACGCCAGTCACGCTGTTCTTGTGTAAGGTTAGAGGAGTTTTTGCTGGTCAAGGTAATGTTGTCAGGCATGTTTTTATGCATCATTTTTTTTGTTTTTTTGCTGAAGACAAGCTCTCTAAGTTGAATGTTTAAATATAAAATTATTTTTCTAATACAAGCTGTCTGCAAAGTTTTTTTTTTTTTTTGGTATCCTGAAAAGCACTGGGTTTCTGCTGGGTCTTAGGTCTGTTTTCCAGTAGGCAATGTTTTATTAAGACTATGTTATAGTCTCATCAGGGTTTGTGAGGGGAAACGCTGTGCATCTATACACTCTGATTTTTCCGATAGTAAGAACATAAAGAATAAGAAGAGCCCTGCTGGATCAGGCCAAAGGCCCATCTAGTCCAGCTTCCTGTATCTCACAGTGGCCCCACCAAATGCGTCCAGGAGCGCACAAGACTATAATCTCTGTCTCCTGATACCACCCCCCTGCATCTGGTCTTTGAAGTACCCTGGTTTTAAGCCTGGAGATGACACATCTCCAGACTTAAAACCAGGCCAGATGGAGCGGAATGGTATCAGGGGAGTGGCATGGGGGGGTCAAATTCCCAGCCTCGGGCACCTAAACCACTGAGCTATCCAGCAGTTCCATGAATCGTAATGGCCATCATCTTCTTGGACCTGCAGAACTGGTAGTAAGGAACCTCTAGATCAGTGGTTCTCATCCTGTGGGTCCCTGCATGTTCCTGGACTGCACCTCCCAGAAGCCTCCACCACTTGGTGTGCTGGAAGGGGTTTCTGGGAGTTGCAGTCCAGCAACATCTGGGGGCCCACAGGTTGAGAACCACTGCTCTAGATCATGGAATCTCGGAAGCCCAGTGGGGAATTGAACTGCCAGTCTCCAGCACCACAGCCAGAGACCACCACCACGGAGGTCTCCAATTCTAGTAGTTCATTAAGGATAGCCATAACTGTCATCATCATCTTAGAAATACAGAATTGGGACAGACGCTATGGATCAACGCAGGGCTTTGTTCCATGAAAAATGAACTCTACCTCCCTGGATCTTCTCAGGGTGGAGGAACCTAGATGAAACCACATGGAGAAGGGCTGGAGCAAGGAAGGAAAAGCATCACAATGCTAACTTGAAGCCGGAGGGGGGGAGAGTGCACAAGAGACATCTGCCACTTTATTAACAGCTTTGTTAAAATTAATGGGAATGCATCCAAGGAAACAATCAAGAATCCATAAAAGAGCTGCTGTAGATTAAGAACTGTGTCATCCTGTGGCGGAGAGGAGACAGACGCCAGCCAACACGGCAGGGAATGCGGGCAACATTGTTTCCTTGGGCTGCATCGCAACGGAGAGACCGAGACTTACTCAGCAGAAAGGCTGTCCAACTTCCGCAGCCTGTAGAGAAGCAGTTCTGTACCTCAGGTCACCCAGAGGTTCTTGGACTGCAATTCCCAGAAGTCTTTCAGTGCTCCTTGTGCTTAGTCAGGGTTTCTGGGAGTCGCAGTGTTGGAATATTTGGCAATATTTACATTTCAGCCATTACAGGGTTAATGTGAATGTGGAGTATTATGGCCTGGATTTAACATGAAGAGCAAAGCCTATTGGTTGTTGAGATTACACCACTTGGAATGTTCTGGTAGAAGTCTGGTTAGAGTTTGTGCCTTGTATTCTTAGAGAAGAAAAGCATGTTCCTGGCTTTGCAAGATGGCTGTTAGAATAGTTATAGTTAGAAACCTCCTGTGTACCCTTTCCTTCTAGTTAAATGAATAGTTATTTTCATATAGTAACCCAAGAGGTGTCTCTCATTAAGCAACTAAAAATCATCTGCAACAACCGATCCAACAAAGATCCCCAACATGCAGTTCAAGGACACCTGGGGGACAGGAAGTGCAGGGCCGCTGCTGTAGAGGGTCCTGGACATGGAAGGTGACCAAATGCTGGCTGAGTTGGGCCCATGGTCACCTGCCACCCTTGTGCAAGGAAGGTGGTCCTTAAACCAATGATCTTAATTCTGGCCTGATTCAGGGATCAAGCCAAAGTGCTCTGGCCACTGAGGGCGTCCTACAGGAGAGCTTGCGTGCCTGCATTCAGCCTGCCTCCTGCCCTGGCAAGCAGGAAAGGGGGCTGAGAGGCTCCTGTGAAAGCACATCTGGTTTTCAAAATCAGTGAGTTGTCCCTCTTGGCCAGGACGGGATTCTCCCTCCCCCCAATGGCAAGGAAATGGAGCCCTGGGAAAAAGAGTCCCTACTGGCATTATGGGGCACGTTATAGAGATACCCCCTTGGAAGAGATTAAAAAAGCACCTGAGCCAGCTTCCTGCGTAGGGTCACTTGAGAAGCATTGAACCCCAATCTTTGCGGGGAAGCCCCGGATGAGGGAACAATGGATCCCATGGGGCCTGATGCACAGGAAGCCAGCTTTTTCTTATCTCTCCCCCCCACACACACACATTATCCAGCAAGGCCATGAGATGGTACATAGGAAATAACAAGCTGTCTGGTAGTCATTCATCAAGACCCCTGCTATGTGACACTGCTACGTCAGAGAAGCCCTTCCCAGGAATTCATCAGCGTACACCATCCTGACACGTAGACTCTCGCCCCACCTCTGATGCTCTGCTTTTGCAACTAATAAAAGAGTCGGGACTCATGCTGGCGAAGGAAGCTGTTGCATGAGGCCTGGCTTGTTGAACCCAATAATGTGCCTATGTGGAATCATTCATACAGTACGTCTTCTCTCCCAGGCTCTGGAACTCCCTCCCACTAGAGGCCAGGACTGCCCCATCTCTGCTGTCTTTCTGGAAGCAGGCAAAGACCTTCTTCTTCAGGCAAGCCTTCCTGAATGAGGGACTACCTATGATTTGACTTTACAGTGGTACCCCATCTTCCGACACGCCCAACAACCAAGAATCCCAACTTCCAAGCACATTTCCGTTGCGCCCCACCACCACCACCGCCTTACAAGCAAGATAGGGTTTTCCTGACTAACGATGGTACATTGGGGGGAGATGCAGGGGGTCGTTTAAAATGTCTTTGAGCCACCAACCCAAGCACTTGCCTCAGTGGATAAAAGTCATTTTAATCATGGCATGACACTGCTCCCGACCACCCCACCACCACCACCCCGGTGTCACGGGGGAAAGCCGGGCGTTGTTCAAAGCAGTTTCCCATAGGAATGCATTGAAATCCATTCCCTCCAGAATGGATTGATTCATTTTCAATGCATTCCTATGGGAAACCGCTGCCCGACTTACAAGATCAGCGATTTACGAGCATGCGCTCAGAACCAATAAGAACACTGGTGTTTTCCATGTTCCATAATTTTTCTTCTTCCGTGCTCTTTGTAGCTCTAATGTTACATTTTAATGTTCTACAATGCCTCCTCTAACTCCCTGTTAGCAAGTGTCATTTTGCCTCTTTATAAATCTGTGGTGAGGCCCCATCTGGAGTATTGTGTACAATTCTGGTCACCACACCTCCAGGAGGATATGATGGAAATGGAAAAAGTGCAGAGGAGGGCAACCAGAATGATTAGGGGACTGGAACACCTTTCTTACCGTCTGAGGCTGCAATGGCTGGGCCTCTTCACTCTTGAACGACGGCATCTAAGAGGGGACCTGATTGAAGTTTATAAAATCATACATGGTGTGGAAAAAGTAGATAAGGAAAAACTGTTTTCCCTATCGCACAACACTAGAACTAGGGGGCACTCCATGAAACCTTTGGGTGCTAGATCTCAAACAAATAAGAGAAAGTCCTTTTTCACCCAGA
Source organism: Phrynocephalus forsythii (assembly GCA_029282475.1). Classification (NCBI taxonomy): domain Eukaryota; kingdom Metazoa; phylum Chordata; class Lepidosauria; order Squamata; family Agamidae; genus Phrynocephalus; species Phrynocephalus forsythii. The sequence continues at coordinate 204,467,291 of JAPFRF010000001.1, read as the reverse complement.
GGATCACTGGTCTCTGGAACTCCCTGCCAGAAGAAGTGGTGACAGCTGTCAGCCTTGACAGCTTTAAGAAAGGATTGGACAGGTTCCTGGAGAACAAGGGTATCCATGGCTATCATGATGAATGCCTCAGGACAACCTCTGAGTTGGAGAGAGAGGCAGGGTATCTCTCAGTGCCATTTGCAGGGAATCATAAGCAGGTGAAGACATCTGCTTGGGAATACCCTGAAGCAAATGGCAAGCCACTCTGTGAAAGAGAATGCTGGACTGGATGAGCCATAGCCTGTTCCAGTAAGGATGTTCTTATGTTCTTATGAAATAAAATAAAATAAAATAAAATAAAATAAAATAAAATAAATAAATAAATAAATAAATAAATAAATAAATAAATAAATAAATAAATAAATATCTTCTGGAGCAGATACAGTTTCCTCTCACAGACAGCTAACTTGTTTGATGCAAATGGCAGACCACAGCATCTGGCTGCCTTTCACACCGCACGATAGTGCTTCCTTTCCTCAGTTGCCACCACATCTGCCATCACATCTGCAGATCACAAAGACAAGAGACCCAGGCAGATGTCGGTCACCACTTAACATGTCCGCCAGTGGTGGCGAGCTGCACAAACTGCCCATCAGACCTCTTCCAAAAATGATTACTCACCAGTCTGCCATATTTTCATCCCAGCCATCCCCCAGAAAAATCTGAGGGGTACAAGGGGTTGCCATTCCCTGATTCCATGGGCAGAGTGGCACAAACTGCTAAGTAATCTTCCACGCTTTGATATTTTTAATGCCCACGCAGCATTTGGTGCATGCATAGTTTTTGAATTAATCTTAGAAAGGGATTAAAAAGTCTCTGGGATTATAGGAGATCAGAGGAAATAAAATGCTGATTCCAACCAAGTCTGGGAGTGGTAACAAATGAGAAGACTAAGAGAACTCCACCCCACTAAAAGAACCTTAATCCAAGTCTGATATTTTATGAAGAATGCAACGTTATACAGGCCTCAAAATCTTACACAATAATAAGAAGAACATAAGAAGAGCCCTGCTGGATCAGGCCAAAGGCCCATCTAGTCCAGCTTCCTTTATCTCACAGTGGCCCCACCAGATGCGTCTGGGAGCGCACGAGACTAGATCTCTGTCACCTGATACCACTCCCCTGCATCTGGCCCTTGAAGGACCCTGGTTTTAAGCCTGGAGATGACACATCTCCATCATGGTTTGTCACCTGTGATGGACTTTTCCTCCAGGAATCTGTCCAACCCCCTTTTGAAGGCATCCAGGCCAGATGCCATCACCACCTCCTGTGAGGCAGGGAGTTCCACATGTTAACAAGTCAGTTCTGATTGTTGGCAAGTTGGCAACCATTCCCAGGGATTTCTAGGTAAGGAACATGCAGAAGGGGTTTCCCATCATTCGCATCTTCTGAGGTCATCCTGGGACTGCACAGCGTGTCCAAAGTCACAGGGGCTGGCTCTTCCTCTCAAGCGGCCCCATAGGGAATTGAACTCCCATCTAATGGCTCCATAGCCAGATACTTAAACCGCGGAGGGATCCAGACAATGAATATCCGTGTGTCATCAAGTCACTTCTCATTCACACAACCACCCTCTCTAGGGTTTTCCAGGCAGGGAGAGAATGCTCAATGTTCCGTGTTACCACTGAGCAATCCAGGCTGCTAGATCTATTGCAGATGACAAGAAGGAATTTTTTATGTGCTGATTGCAGGTGAGAAGTATTCCTGCCCTCCCCCCAGTTTTCAGATCAGAGGTTCTTGGTTTGTTTGTGTTTGTGGCTTTGTAATCAGTTGCCTGATGATAAGCCCATTACCTATATTGTCCTCCTTATCATGGCCTCAGAACTTGACAGCAATTTCCGTTAACCACCTGTAACGTCATCACTGGGCCCAAGCCTTTTGCAATGGTGAAGGAGGCGAGGCAGTTTTAGGATCCTGGCAGTGGCCTACGCAAAGAGTCTGCTTCACCCGCTCACAAACAGTGGCCATAAAGCAAGTTACTGTCTCAAAACTGCAGTCATAAAGCATGCTACTGTCAGGAAACAGCAGTTTGAGGGTGGGTGAGCAGGCGTTCTCTCTTATCCATGGTTTTCATTATCCACAGGAAGGCCTGGAACCAATCCCCACCAGATACCAGGATCCTACTGTACTCTATAATCAATATTACTCTTCCCTGCTCTCTCTCTCTCTCTCTCTCTCTCTCTCTCTCTCTCTCTCTCTCTCTCTCTCTCTCTCTCTCTCTTTACACACCGTACAAACTGCAGCCATATTAAATAAGGCATGAATCCAGAGGATAAAACACTGATTTTAAAATAGCCATATATATGTCTGGCTATTTTAAACATATGCTCTATTATTTCATATGCTCATGCCTTCCCTGCTATTGCGTTCTTTAAGCTTATTTATTGTAAGCTGCCCAGGTGACCCTGGCTGAAATCCAGTAGCTCAGAGAAGGCCTATTTAAGTCACTGGAACTCGTGGAGCTGACTTACCAAATCCATTTGGAATCAATGGGTCTACTCTAGCAGTTGATCCACTGCTGGACTTGAGCCACCGTGTTGCTTTGCTGTACCGTTCGGTCTGTTCTTGGCCAGTCCCATATCTAGTTTTTGCTCTTCTCTTTTAAGAAAAAATCAAATGCAAATATTTTTCTATGACCACACAGGTGTTCAAACACATTCTTCATTTTCAACCAGAAAGGAAACTTACTGTGGTAATGTGATCACTCTCTGGATATCAGGAGCTGCAAAAGGTCTCATTGCCCAGACCAGCCGTTGTCCATTCTGACTGGGGGCAGAGCAGGAATCTATAGTTCATAAATATATCTCCTTTGAGCTCTCTGTCGCACTTGAACAAATTATTTGTCCATTGAGGCCAGGTCATTTTAATGTCCTCAGCTGATTTCTTCCTAAAGCCACTTGGTGAATCCATTCTGTTGGAGATCAGGCATTAATGGACTCATGGCTTTATCTTTGAATCAACTCATTCTCTTCATCTTGGATTTGCTGTCTTTCCTTTCTTAGACGGTTACTTCATGTCCACTCTTGTCCTGGGAGGAAGTTCATTGCGTGTTGATGTCGGTTGCAGTCACATGGTCTTCTTGCGGTTCTGTCCCTGTTCCCGTGTACACACGGGCATGTTGGATGATACCGGCATGACTGTTACCGCACGTCCTCGTTCCGTGATGAGATGTGAAATTCCATGCCTTTGTTCTCTGTTTTTTTTCCGACCCGACCTTCCGTTTTTTTGATGTTTCGATTCTCCGAAGCCTTGCCTTCAATGCATTACGGAGCTGAGTTTGAGGCATTTGTCTTTTAATCTCTCTGCACTGTGTTGCTGACTCCATAGGGAATGTACTGATGAATGGCAGTTCACACTCCTGCCACTAGATGGAGAATGGCACGTTGCGGGAGGAGACTGACCTCACAGGCTCTCGTATCGGAACGCAAAGCGAGATGAGGAGATTCCTGAGGCCAGGGAGGGGAATCTCTCATCCCGCTTAGATCTCAGTTCAGGGGGCGTGGTTGGGACGAACTCCCTTCGTCCCGCAATGGACGTGCGGTTAGATTTCTTGGTACCGGTCCCTAGCAGGACCGTGAACAGCGAGGAGATGGACATGAAGTATCAGTCTTAGTCTCTGGGTTCTGGACACCACACTTCCACAAGGACTGCTGACAAGGTAAAACAAGTTCAGAGGAGGGCAACAAGGTTAATCTGGGGATGCTCAGGGAGGCTCAACCAAGCCTTCTGAGGAACGAATGAAAGAACTGGGCATGTTTAGGCTTCAGAAAAGAAAACTGATAACACTTTTCAAATACCCGTGTTTTCCCGAAAATAAGACACTGTCTTATATTTATTTTTTTTTCTCAAGAAAATACACTAGGACTTATTATCAGGGGATGTCTTATTTTCGGACAATCTCCCCTCTGTCTCTCCCTCCCCCCCCTCGATTGGGAGGTGGTGCACAGGTGCCAAGTTTTATCCGGCGCTGCCTGGGACAGGAGGTGCAACATGTGTGTGCGTGCTAGCGCGCATGCACTAACACGTGCACGCATAAAATACAGAGCCAAACATGCACGCACACGCACACCTCTTTCCACTGCCACTGCCAGCATCCACCTGGGATCACTGCTTAGCCACTGTCCTCAGTAGCAGCAGCAGCAGCCGCCAATGATTTATTTATTTATTTTTTATTTTTCAAAGGGCCCAGGCGCCAACTGTGGGAGGGGGTGAGGTGGGTGGAGGGGATGGCAGCGGCTCGGTTCCCCCCAGGGCAGCACTGGCTGAGAGACAACACACCAGTGCTTCCACTCAGTGCCTGACGGAGACAGGAGGACGGCAAGAGAGAGAACGGCAGCAAGGCAGGCAATGCGCCATCCTGGGTTCGAGGCAGGCACTGCGCCACGGGGCTCTTGAGAAGAATTATTTTGCTATTTGGGGGGAAAGAAGGATCCAGCCCCCCTCTACTGCACATTCTGTTTTACAATGAGACAAGATTAACAATGCAAGATTAACCTTCCTATTTTTAACCCATCTTTCTCCTTAAGAAGTGAGGGGACAGTGGTGAAGAAGCGAGCGACAGGCAAGTTCACCATGCCCATCACTAGGTCTTATTAGGGCTTATATTTAACAAATGCATTAAAATCCTGCTAGGGCAGGGGTGCCCAAACGTTTTGTAAGGAGGACCAGATTTGGTGGCTGAGGATGTGTCAGAGGCCGGCTGCTCCCCGACCCTGCCACCCCACTGCAAGCCCCACCCACTGACCCCTTGCAACTCCACCTGCAGGAAGGAAGGTGGGGGCCAAGGGAGGGAGGGAGGGAGGTGGAAACCAAGAGAGGAAGGAAGGCAGGTGGGGAACAAGGAAGGGTGGGAGGAAGGAAGGGAGGTGGGGACCAAGGGAGGGAGGAAGGAATGAAGGTGGGGACCAAAGGAAGCACAGGGAGCCGTGGCCACAGGTCGCCCCTTGGAAGAAGCTATCTGTGCGACCTTGCACCCCCAAGCTCCCCAGCGGTGGCAACGGCTCGCCCGCCAGCCCACCCCAAAGCTCCTTGGCAGTGGCAGAGGCCCACTGGCCTGCCCACCCCCACACATTCCCCTGCAGTGCTAGTGGAGGCAGACCGCCCAGCCGCCCAATCTTCCCAGCAGTGTCAGTGTTGGCAGAAGATTTTAAAAAAAAACATGGGGCGAAGGAGAGGGAGGAAGGGGCAGGCCAGCCAGCCATGGGCCACTCAGAATGGCCTGACGGGCCGGATTTGGCCCCCAGGCCGGACTTTGGGCAGGCCTGTGTTAGGGCTTATTTTTTTGGGTAGGTCTTATTTTTGGGGAAACAGGGTATTTGAAGGGCTGCCATACAGAGGAGGGGAGGAGCTGTTCTCAGTCATCCCAGTAGAGTGCAGGATGTGCAGTAATGGACTCAAGAGAACCCAGCTTTCAGCTGAATATCAGGATAAACTTTCTAACAGTTAAAGCAGTATGACAACAGTACTGATGACCTCGGGAAGTGGTGAGCACTCCAACGCTGGAGGCATTTGAAAGAAAATGGGACCGCCATCTATCAGATCTGCTTTGATTAGAATTTCTACCTTCATCAGGTTGGATTTGATGGCCTCAGAAGACCCTTTCAACTCCATTTTTTCCCCCTATGATTCTGTGTACAAGTAATTCTCAAGAGGCCAGGTTCCACATTTCTATGGACATGGCCTTGAATCAATGAAATTTGCAACAGTCAGAATTAGAGTAAGACTGTTTTGTTGTTGCTCTCGGTTCAAAGCCCACCAACTCCATAATCTGCCTGGGAATTTAATTCATTCAAAACGGGTGGAGAAAGATTATTCCCATTTTGCCACCACTGAGCAGCAAAGGTTATGACTCCAGAACAAAGAAGAGTTAACCACCCTAGGAGAGGCAATGAATCACTTGGCAGGAGATAATTCCCCAAAATAAACAAAAATATTTTTTCTTTCTATTCCAAAATTCTGTAACACATAACCTTTTCCTTCGGAGAGGGCACCTAGATCTGAGAAAGTTAGGCCTTCTGATCTAAGTTAAACACAGACGTGTAGTAGACAAGTAAAACATTTAAAAAATAAAAGAGGCCAGGCAATGAAAATGTTCAAGCTCTCCTCCTGGAAGGCCGTTTTTTTAAAAAAAAACCCAACTTGGTTTCCGCTCCCGAATGGCTCAAATGTTGCAACCCAGAGCTTCTGTAGAACTAACCCTAACCCAAACCCAAACCCTAACCTTAAAGACCAGGGCTTTTCCACGAAGCATTTGGTGACCATTAATCCCTAACCCCCTCCTTGTCCCACTGTCTTATCAGTGTTTTTACTGTGGTTTTATCATGCCGCTAATATTATGGTTTTTGTTGTTTGTTTACTCAATTATTATTGTTGGTTTTTTGTTTACTGGGTTTGTTATTATTGTTATAGTTATTGCTGTAAACCGCCCGGAGTTCTTCCGGAAGATGGGTAGTATATAAATAAATAAATAAATAGATTAGATGATAGATAGATAGATAGATAGATAGATAGATAGATAGATAGATAGATAGATAGATAGATAGATAGATAGATAGATAGATAGTATTAACTGTGACCCAAGAGCTCACTTCACAATTGACATCTGAATGCCAAAAACCTTGGTAGACACAAAGGAATGCTCAACTGCCTTTGCTTCAACCACCGCCTAATCGAAACCAGAAGCAGCTGGATTAGGAGAGAGCAGTTTAGCGCTAAGGAAGTGGGGAGGAGACCTTGTTTTCATCTGGAACATCCACATCAGGACAGCCTGGCCTCCCAGATCCATGGATCATTATTAAAAGCAATGGAGATTTGTTGTTCTTCTTCAACGAACCAACTCTGGTTCAGGGTGGCCCGATGAATGAGGGACTCTCCCCTCCCCAGAGTCTTCAAGAACTCTGCTCAGCTCTTGTAGGCTCAAGCCCCTGGCTTCCATTAGGGCAGGCATGTCCAGACTTTGGCCCTCCTGATGTTTTGGACCACAACTCCCAGAATTCTAAGCTTAGATTGCCAATGGCAAAGAACTGTGGGAGTTGCAGTCCAAAACATCTGGAGGGCCAGAGTTTGGACATGCCTCCATTAGGGAGTCAGTCCATCTCAGATTTAGTCTTCCTCTTTTCCTGCAAGGGTTCGACTTTTACCAGCAAAGAAGTTGAAAGAAGAACACAGGCAGGAGCTGTTAAAAATGGGAAACACTATAGAACAGTGTTGGCAAAACTATGGCCCGGGTGCCAAAGGTGGCCCTCGGAGCCCTTTCGGTGGGCACCGGACATCACCCCTTTCACAGCCACCTGTCTTCAGGTTAAATTGCAGTATTGGCACTTTTCAATTACAGTGGACCATTGTATAACAAACAGTTTGTATAACATAAAATTTGTACAACATAAAATATTCTGGAGATAGTGGAAATTTGCTTAACAGAATTGCCTATGGGGCAAATCTGTACAACATAAAAATGAGATTACTTCATTTTCAATGCATTCCTATGGAAATTTGTATAAAGGAAAATTTGCTTAACATAATTTCATTTGGAACGAATTAATTCCTTTATACAAGGTACCACTGTAATTAGTGGATTCTGAATAGCAGTTTGGGCACTTGGTCTCTAAAAGGTTCGGCATTAGTGCTATAGAACATAAGAACCTAAGAAGAGCCCTGCTGGATCAGGCCAAAGGCCCATCTAGTACATTTTCCTGTATCTCACAGTGGCCCCACCAGATGCCTATGGGAGTGCACGAGACTAAATATCTGTCTCCTGATACCACCACCCCTTTCTCTGGCCCTTGAAGTACCCCGGTTTTAAGCCTGGAGATTACACATCTCCCTCATGGTTTGTTATAGGGAGAAAAGTGTCCCTCTATCCACTTGACTCATGCTCTGCATTATTTTGTACGTCTCATAAGAACATAAGAACATAAGAACATAATATAAGAACCTAAGAAGAGCCATGCTGGATCAGGCCAAAGGTCCATCTAGTCTGGCTTCCCGTATCTCACAGTGGCCCCACCAGATGCATCTTGGAGAGCACAAGACTAGATCTCGGTCTCCTGATACCACTCCCCTGCATCTGGCCCTTGAAGTACCCTGGTTTTAAGCCTGGAGATGACACATCTCCATCATGATTTGTCACCTGTGATGGACTTTTCCTCCAGGAATCTTTTAAAGGCATCCAGGCTAGATGCCATCACCACATCCGTCAATTGTGAAGTGAGGTCTTGGTAGTCACATAGACTCTCTTTAAGTTCTCCAGGAATTCCTGAAGGTTCTCCAGGAATGATGTGGGTGGGCAAAGGTTGGGCCACACAGCATATTCATCCCCCACAGTCTGCCCAAGTTAATCCTCCAAAAACCCACATTAAACATGTAGTCATCTCCTTTTTTGCCCCACAAGCTTTTATTTTTAAATGATCCAATTAGGAAAATGAAGAATATTTGTTTAACTCCTGCAGCTTGTTGATTCTGTCTGTCCCAACACAATAAGAATTCTCCAAGATCCCCTTACCTCCTGAGTAAGAAAAGACTAGGAGATCTCCTCTCCATCCATCAAGGTCTCAATAATTTACGGGAAATATTCGCAAATCAATGATCACAGCCGCCCTGCCTATAAGACCTTGACCTTTTTAGCAACTTTTCGAGGTGGCCCCAAAAGATGCAGTTGCAAGCCAAGATCCTCTCTCTGGCACCCAGTGGGAGATGTCGAATTTAGGACAAAACCCTACAAGGGCAGCACCTCCTTCTCCCTCCCTATCAGGAAAGGTGCAGCGTGGTCTAGAACCAAAGCCCCAACCACAACCTGGTTCTTCCACCTGCCATCTATGAGCGGAAAAGTGTAGCGAATGGGACCATAACGCGGAGCCAAAGTCTTCATTTCCATGGAAAACGTTCTTCTCCCAGAGCGAAATGGACAACCTTCTCTGGGAACACTTGAGGACAAACCATGGGCAGATACAAAAAAAAAACCCAAACAGAACAAAAACCCAGCCCATAATAATAAAGTTAAAGAGCTCTCAATTTGCCTGGAAACATCTTCTTCCCTTCTTCCCTTTTATGGGGGGTTTAGGAGCGGCAGGAGAGAAACGCACCACCACCACCACCCCATCCCTTTTAAATGTAAAATATCTACACCATTGTCACTTTGGTGTACAAAATAAATTTGCGGAGAATCAAATGATTACCATTTCCAACCACCAAAATGCAAACCTCTGTGACAGCCTGATTAAAATCCAGGGATCAAAGCTGGCTTGAGAATTCCAAATAATCATAATTTTAAAAAAAAAAGAAAAAGAAAAAGAAAAAGAAAAAAAAAAGAAAGAGTATACCACAGGAGACAGAACATAAAATCTTAATCTTGCAAAGGAAGATGTTGAGCACAGGAGAGTTATTTGTACTTCTTTTTACCTCTAGAAAGTGAAGGAACGATGCAGATTTGTCTCTGACGCGCTCCCAGCATGTGTTAAAGCAGTCTAGTCCAGAAAAATAGGTTTATTGGAAAACCACTAAGCCATCCTCATATGCAGTAGTTACGTATCAGGCCTCCCCTAATCTTGGTGCTAGGGCCTTGTGCTAAACAATTTTTATATTTTTCCTGGGATCTGCCCAAGAATGCACTCAGGATCTGTCCAGCCCAGGAAGGACAATACATGGAGCTTGTAACTTCTTCTCTCCCCCTCCCCCTTCCTAGATGTGTCCTACAAAGAATCCTATCATTCAAATTGCCATTTCTTTAACTGGGACCTGTCACAAATAGTTTCTTTTGAGACTTTTGGGGGAGAAAAAAATATTGAAGCAAAAGCAAAGCAAAGCAAAAGTGTTCTGCTTATATACCACCCCATACCACTTCAAGTAGTCTCTGGGCAGTTTACAGTTTTAATTACAGTGTGCAGGCTACACATTGCCCCTCCCAGCAAGCTGGGTACTCATTTTACCCACCTCGGAAGGATGGAAAGCTGAGTGAACCTCGAGCCAGCTACCTGGGATTAAACCCCAGAGCGTGAGCATAGTTTTACCTGCAGGACAGGCATTTAACCACTGCGCCACGGGGCTCTTGAGAAGAATTATTTTGCTATTTGGGGGGAAAGAAGGATCCGGCTCCCCTCTACTGCACATTCTGTCTTACAATGAGACAAGATTAACAATGCAAGATTAACCTTCCTATTTTTAACCCATCTTTCTCCTTAAGAAGAACCCAAGGCAGCCTACATAATTAAGAAACCTAACAACAGTGAGTATAGAAATACTAAAAAGAATCGAATGAATACCGTACTTAAAAACATAATCAATATCAAAACCACGTTCAAAGCAGAAAGGGAGAATTGTCCATTTAAAACCCCCATAAAGGCAGCCATCATCATTATCTGTCAATAATGGGAACCGCCTGGAATCTTTTACGCCCCTTCTTTACTGCTCAGTTACATTCATTCTTTCTTTGTTCATGTCAGAAGCACATCCATACAATTAATAAATATATCGGATAATTTTATCCCAATAACAGGGAACATCAAGAGCGTTTGGAGCGGCCAACATCTTCTAAAGCACACGTTGCTGTCCGTTATATTGATATGCCCTCTGTCTTCCAAAGAGCTCAGATCGGGTTGATGTAAAGCAAAAAGCAAAGCGTTCTGCTTAAATACCACCCCATAGCGCTTAAAGTACTCACTGGGCAGTTTATATTTTATCTATGCAGTAGAGATGGCACGAAACGAACAGTTTTTCGTTTCTGTTTTTGTTTTTTCATTACGCAATGAAATGACAAACGGATTTTGTCTCTAAAATGAAATGAAATGAACAGAAACACCGGAAATTTTGTCGTGCGTTTCGTTTCCGTTACTGCAATATGAGTGAATTGCTTAAAATGCTAAAAAGATCACACAAAAAATTGAAATTAATGGTAACAAAATGGTAACGAAACGAACGAAAACGAAAATGATTTTTTGCAAAAATTCAAGAAAAACGGAAATGAACTGAAACGGACCCTCCAAACGACAAACGACAAACGAAATGCCATTTTTTTTATTCGTGCCCATCTCTACTATGCAGGCTACACATTGCACCTCCCCCGCCCCCAGCAAGCTGGTACTCATTTTACCGACCTCATAAGGATGGAAGGCTGAGTCAACCACGAGCCGGCTACCTGGGATTGAACCCCAGGCAATGTAGCAGTTTAACCACTGTGCCACGGGGCTCCGTCATATCTCCTCAGATACAGCTCTGTTCTTCTCAGTCGCTACAGGCAGGCTGAAGCTGAGAGAGCCGCAAGGACCAAAGGTGTGATTCATGCTAATCACGCTTGCATATGACACAAAATGGGTTGGAACAGCTAATACCGTGGAGGACAGAAACCACATTTTAAAAGATTTTGATAGGCTTGGGCCCCAGAGTGAAAACAACAGAATGAAATTCAACAGGGATAAATGCACAGGACTGGACCGAGCAGAAAGAAACCCAAGTACACAGTTACAAGATGTGGGATGCCCAGCACAGCAATACTACAAGCAAGAAGGATCTTGGAATTGTCATAGATCCCAATCTCAATATGAGCCAACAACATGATGTGGCCGTTAAGAAGGTGCATGCTATTTTAGGCTGCATGAATAGAAGTATGTCTGTGAAGATTCTCAGTCACCCAGGTGAGTTTATCTGGAAGTTGAGTCGTGGCAACTGGAGTTCTTTTCTTGATAGCAACATTTCACTGCACATCCAAACAGCTTCATCGGTCTGAGGAAGCTGTTTGGATGAGCAGCGAAACGTTTCAATCTCTCAAGAAGTCCAGTTGCCATGACTCAACTTCCAGATTAATAGAAGTTACAGTCTCCTAATCTTACAAGGTGCTAGCTAGTCCTCAAATATGTACAGATGCAAGTCGCAAGTCGTAGAAGGCATACAATATGTACAATTTAAGCTCTTTAGAAAATTGTCTTATGCCTAGAGATGGGCACAAAACGCTAAAAGAGCATTTTGTTTTGTTTTTCATTTCGTTCAGTTCAGTTCTGTTCTCTTCTGTTTCATTTGATTTTTTTTTAAAAAAATCATTTTGTTTTGGGTTTTGTTTCATTTTTTTTTGTTTGTGTGTGTTTTGTGTGTGTGTGTTGTGTGTGTGTTTGTGTACTCTCTGTGTGTGTGTGTGTGTGTGTGTGTGTGTGTGTGTGTGTGTGTGTGTGTGTGTGTGTGTGTGTGTGTGTGTGTGTTTGGTGCTTATGTAACTTCCTGCACCAACTGGGCATGGGAAAAGGCAGGATTTGTAAACTTTTTTTTGTGCTCCAATCAGGCACAGGGAGACTGGGATTATTTATTTATTTATTTATTTATTTATTTATTTATTTATTTGTTTGTTTGTTTGTTTGTTTGTTTTGGCTGAGCCCCAAGCACCAATCAGCTGCAGGCAAATCCCCCCCCCCAAAATCGCTCCATTTCCAACACTCTAGCCCCCACTGGAGTGCTTGGAGCTCAGCAAAATAATAATAATAATAATAATAATAATAATAATAATAATAATAATAATAATAATAATAATAATAATAATAATAATAATCCTGCCTTTCCCCCCACCCAATAGGAGGGGGAAAGGAGCAATTTTTAAACTTTTTAAAAAATTTGGTTGAGACCAAAGCACCGATCAGCTGTAGTGCAGCCGGCTGAGTGTGCTTTTTTAAAAACTAGTGCTGACTGCAGTACAGCTGATCGGTACGTCCGCTCTGAAAGGCCCCTTCATGGGGGCTGGTTGGGGGCAGCAGCAGGAACAAAAAGCAAAATGAAATGAAAATTTTTGTTTCATTTTGTTTTGTTTTCCTTTGAGCGGGTGATTCATTGTTTTATTGTAGTCTTTTAATGCTGTAAGATGTCCCTCAATTCCCTGTTCTCAATACTTGAATATGTCTTAATGGTAGTGGACTGTATATTATCCCTCATTACTGTAAGCCACCTTGGGTTCTTTTTACCAAGGAGAAAGTAAAAATACTCTAAAATAAATAAAATAAAATAAATAAAAGCCACTGTTATTTAGAGAAACATCCTGTCCATCCCTGCCTGATTTTATACAGTATCTGTTTTCAAGCCTCATATTCCGCCATATCTGATAACTGATATTAAGCCTCGTGTATTATGTCGGATAGTCTCCTGGTCACATTCATATAACCCTATTGTTTGGGGGTTATATTTTCTCTTGCTGTAAACCACCCAGAAAAATTCACTTGCTCTAATAGATAGATAGATAGATAGATAGATAGATAGATAGATAGATAGATAGATAGATAGATAGATAGATTTCTGAAGCTAGTAACAAAAACAAACAAAAACTAAACAAACAAAACTGCCATTGCTAAAAAATCCACTACAGTGCAATTATGGAACTGGGGTATTGCCAGGAATAGAAACATCTGAAGACATGGCTAATTTAGAAAGGCTTTCCCTGGGTATTAACTTATTCTGTTAATAGTGCTGTCATTTTTTTATTTTTTGTTCCGTCTCTAACCCATTTTGCTCTTCATTTGATGGTTTGATGTTATTGTTTTGTAAAACTATTACGTTTTATTATACTGGATTGTTTATTTATGGTACTCTATGTTGGTAACATAATGTATTTGCTCAATTTTGTAAACCGCCCAGAGTAGCCGTGCAGCTAGATGGAGCAGTATACAACTTAAATAAATAAATAAATAAATAAATAAATAAATAAATAAATAAGGTGAACTGACTCACTGAGCCAACTCCCAGGGTGGTCGTCAACTCCACAGTGACTTTACGGCACATCAAAGCATAAATAAGCTCTACTAATCTTGTTGCACTTGAACATAAGAACATAAGAACATAAGAAGAGGCCTGCTGGATCAGGCCAAAGGCCCATCTAGTCCAGCTTCCTGTATCTCACAGTGGCCCCACCAGATGCGTCTGGGAGCTCACGAGACTAGATCTCTGTCTCCTGCTACCATTCCCCTGCCTCTGGCCCTTGAAATACCCCAGTTTTAAGCCTGGAGATGACACACATCTCCATCATGGTTTGTCACCTGGGATGAACTTCTCCTCCAAGAATCTGTCCAATCCCATGCAGGAGGAAGAGTAGGAGGAGGAGATTGGAAACCCCTGTGGGTCTCTGAATACCAAAATATTCTCCTTCCACTGCAGAAGTAGGATACGGCTACGGTTATGTCAAGTCGGAGGCATGCATCTGTGCAAGAAAAATGCATGTCTAAAAATAGCAGGACTCTTCACAGCTGCTCAGCTCTGTAGGTGTATGGCCTAAAAATAGGCCAACCTCCAAAAATGATGCACCTCGGACTGCCTGGAAGTATGCCCCCCACCCCCACCTTCAATCAGCTGATCCAAGGGAATTCAGCTTCCTCAGAAACTGATTCATTGCAGACATGGATCCTGCTGGGATCGGAGGGACACACAATGAGTCCTTTGTTCTGATCATCCGTTCAGGCCAACTCAACCCAAGGAGACCCGTCAACAAAGATTTCTATGTCTTACAAGACCCGCAGCCTCCAGCCAGAGAGAAGGGGACAAGAAGCACTATTCTATCCCCTCCAAAAATAAAATCAGGACCTTTGAAATTTGCACAGAATGGCTTTGCATTTTTTTTAAAAAATTTATTTATTATTTATTTATTTATTTTTAGCTCTTGTATACCGCCCTATTCCCACGATGGGGACTCAGGGCGGTTAACAACATAAAAGTATAAAACAGATAAAATCAAACACAAGCAATGGGCAACAGATTTGCTAAAAACAGTTAGATCCAAGATTAAATAGGCGGGGAGGGAAGGAAAAAAAAAAAAAAGAACAGAGTCCCTAACCCTCGCCATAGGCCTCTCGGAAGAGCATGGTCTTAAGGCTCTTCTTAAACGCCGCCAGCGAGGGAGCCAGCCGTAGTTCACCTGGGAGATTGTTCCAAATTGCCGGTGCCGCCACCGAGAAAGCCCGACTGCAAGTACGCACCACTTCGGGCTTCCCTCGGGGGGACCGTCCGCAGGGAAAGGGCCACCGAGGCACGGGTGGGTCGGGCCAGATCTAATTGTCTGGGAAGACGCTCCGCCAAATAAGCCGGGGCCAAGCCATGGAGGGTTTTGTAAACCAAAACCAACACCTTGAACCTTATTCGGGAGGCAACGGGTAACCAGTGCAGGCGAGCCAGGATGGGGGTGGCGCGGTCATAGCGACGCGCGCCAACCACCAGCCTGGCCGCCGTATTCTGGACCCGCTGCAATCGCCGAACAAGGTTCAAGGGGAGCCCCATGTAGAGAGCGTTGCAATAGTCCAGCCTCGACACGACCAGCGCCTGTACCACTGTCCTCAAGGAGCCCTCATCGAGGTACGGGCGAATCTGGGCGATAAGCCTTAGATGGTAAAGGCCGACCTGACCACGGCTGACACCTGAGAATCCAGGGTCAGATCCGGGTCCAGGACGACACCCAGATTCCGCACTCTTTGCGCCAGCTGGAGGGCGGACCCACCCAGACTGGGAAGAGGGCCACAGTACCCCTCCGACGAGCCCCGAAGAACATAACCTCGGTCTTGCCTGGGTTGAGCCTGAGCCTGTGGGTCCTGGTCCAATCCAGGACCGCGGCCAGGCAACAATCAAGGGTACGGACGGCCTCCACTGCACCGGTGGAAAAGGAGAGATAGAGCTGCGTGTCATCAGCGTACTGATGACAGCAGACTCCATAACTCCGGATGATCTCAGCCAGCGGCTTCATATAGATGTTAAAGAGCATTGGGGAGAGAACCCCTGAGGCACCCCACAAGAGGGTGTCCAGGGTGCCGACAACTCACCACCCAAGCTCACTCGCTGGGTGCGGCCCCCAAGGAAGGACCGGAACCAGGCCAAGGCCTGGCCCCCAATCCCAACCTCCGAAAGCCGTTCCAGCAGGATACCGTGGTCGACGGTATCAAAAGCCGCTGACAGGTCGAGAAGGACCAGCAGGGTAGAGCAACCCCGTCGGCCCTCCTCAACAGATCATCATGCAGCGCGACCAGGGCCGTCTCCGTCCCATGATGCGGCCTGAACCCGGACTGGAAAGGATCCAGGACATGGTTCTCCTCCAGGAAGCGACTGGAGACGCAGGCGGCGACTCGCTCAATCACCTTGCCCAAAAGGGAATATTGGCTATGGGACGATAGTTGGACAGATCGTCCACCGCCAAGCCGGATCTTTTAATAATGGGCTTCACCACCGTCTCCTTCAGAAGACTAGGAAGAATCCCGTCTCTGAAGGAGGCTGAGGCGATAAGTGAAGCCCATTTCGGCATGCTCCCCCCTGCGCTCTTAATCAACCAGGAAGGGCAAGGGTCGAACGGAGAGGCCGCAGACCTGCAATGTCCCAGTGCCCTGGAGGCATCCACCGGTGTAACAGGCCCAAACTCAACAAACCGAGGCGACCGAGGCGGCCCGACACTGGCCATGACAGGGGCCGGATCAGGGCAACCGGCATCCAACTCGGAACGGATGGCCTCTATCTTAGATTTAAAATAGGCTGCGAATGACTCACTAGTGAAATCACTAGGAGGAGGCCCAGGCGGAGCGGGATTGGTGAGGTCTCGGACCACACGGAAAAGTTCCGCTTGACGATTCGAGGCCTCACCAATTCTCAGGGCGGCAAAAGATCTCCTAGCCGCCCTTATCGCGCGAGAATAGCGACCGTTCAACGCCTTAACCGCAGCCCAATTCTGAACCGTCCGAGCGTTCCGCCATCTGCTCTCTAGCCTTCTCCGCTCTTGCTTCATCGCCCGTAGCTCCTCAGTAAACCAAGGATACGAGCGGGCTCGGCATCGGATCAGGCGCTTGGGGGCGATCCGATCGACAACCCCCGCCACCTCCTCAAACCACCGTTGGGCAAGGGAGTCGGCCGGATCGTCATCCAAACCGTCTGGAACATCCCCGAGGGCCTCCGAAAACCGCGCTGGGTCAAGGAGCCTCCGGGGATGGGCCCAGATGGAAGGGCCCAGCTCCCCGCGGGGCGGGGTGGCTACGTCAAGAGAGAAAGTCAGCAGATAATGATCTGACCATGACACGGGCCGGGTCAGCAACCTCCCGACCCCCAGATCCAAACCCCGCGATGTGGAGGCAAAAACCAGGTCCAGCGTGTGTCCACCCTTATGAGTAGGTCCGATGACTAATTGGGACAGGTTCATGGAGGCCATGGACTCCATGAATTCCAGAGCTGCTCCCGACAGCCCAATCTCGGCGTGCACATTGAAATCCCCCAACACCAATAGGCGGGGGGACCTCAACAGTGCCACCGAGATGAACTCGGAGAGCTCTGGAAGGGAGAGTGCAGGGTCGCGGGGAGCACGGTACACCAGCACTACCCCAAACCTGTCCCTCTGGCCCACCATAAGGTGGAGACATTCCAAGCCTGGACTCACCAACATCGCGGGTCTACTGACGTAAAAAGATTCCCTAAAGATCATAGCCACCCCACCCCCCCGCCCCTCTGACCTGCCCAGCTGCTGCACACGGTAGCCCTGGGGGCAGAGGAGGGTGAGAGAAGCCCCACCCCCCTCACCCACCCAGGTCTCCGTGAGAAAGGCCAGGTCGGCACGCTCATCCACGATTAAATCGTGGATGAGAGGGATTTTATTATGTACCGACCTGGCATTAATCAGCAGACAGGACAGGCCAGAGAGGGAACAGGCGGATTGGATCCCGGCCATTTGGCGGTGGGCCGACGGGTCAGAACGGGGGACAGGCAATAATTGTCTGTCCCGAGTTCTCCTTATCCGATCGACCCGCCGGACCAAAGCGTACCTCCCACGACCCGACACCACCCTAATGGGGCACCCAACGGGTTCCATAAGGTCTCTAGGAATCAGGGACACGCTACAAAGCAAAATAACCACAAATAAAGTACAATAAAATAAAATAAAATACGCCGTCAAAATATTATAATCGCAACACAGAATATAAAAAGCAACTAACAATTTAAGAAAAAAAAACAAGATACAAAATAAGCAAAACAAAGAAAACAAACAGAAAACTAACATATAGAGCACTCAAATGGCAACAGCTGGAAGAAAGCGGGGGAGGGGAGGGGCGGGTCTTAGCCGCCAACAGTGACTATTAAAATGGATAATCCGCAGCCTACGAAGGCTGTCGTGCCTCCCGAACAGCCAAAGGTAGCGGCAACAGACAAGTTCTCTCTCCATGGGGGCAGTGTAGACGCAAGGTTGGAATCAGTCAAGCTGCCACCAAGACCAGGTCACAAGGGGGCGTGGAGACGCCGACGGCCGGCATGCCGCCCGATAGCCGAAGGCCTCTCCCCCACCAGGTCCAAGGAGCAATCCATGGGTTGATGGAAAGAGGGGGGCAGCCTCCGGAAAGATGTTACTCCGGAGGCCGAACTGCCGCCCGCAAAGTCGGGTCCCACCGGGAACGATGTCACTCCGACGGCCGGCATGCCGCCCGAGAGCCAAAAAGCCCCTCCCCCACCAGGTCGAAGAACAATCGACAGGTCAAAAAGGAGGGAGGGGATGGCCTCCAGGGGCGATGTTACTCCGGCGGCCGAACTGCCACCCGCAAAAACAGGTCCCCACCCGGGACGATGTTACTCCGGCGGCCGACCTGCCGCCCGCAGAAGCAGGTCTCAGCATGGATGATGTAACTCCGGCGGCCGGCCAACCACCCGGGAACCTGGGGCCCACGCCGCCCCCAACACCGACGGCCGAGCTATGGGAGTTGGCTATGAGAGCAGTAGCTGCCAACTTAGGACAGTAAGGATCCCTTCTGGGAAGCCCTCAAGGGAATAATCCTCTGAGGCATTCTTACTGATGTGTCGCTATGAAATTACCACAGGGAGCTCAAATTACTGCCTTGCCAAGTTCTTAGATCTAGGACCTGTGCTCAAAGAAACTCTGGAGACGTTAAATGTCTTGCTTCTCAAGTGTTCCACTCCCTTTGTCAGTATCGACATCTGGCACCGCTGAGAAGGCACCCATGCAAGCACTGAACCACTGGCTGATTGCTTTGGTTTTTTCTTGTTTTCTACTTCAAACGCAGATCACCCAGCCAATACATCGGTTCCTTAAAATCCCCATGCAAACCATGCAACAGACCTCACAGCCTTTGCACCTTGGGGTGCAAGGCTCATTCTTTCTAACAGGAGAAGCCCTGTAAAATGTGCCAGGAGATATCGCAAGCCACAGAGGAGAAATGTTGCATCTCTTTCTTGGTGCAAGAATGAGATTATCAAGGATGTACACCCCTCATGCTCAGAGAAAGACCACCAAGAACATAAGAACATAAGAAGAGCCATGCTGGATCAGGCCAAAGGCCCATCTAGTCCAGCTTTCTGTATCTCACAGTGGCCCCACCAGATGCGTCTGGGAGCGCACGAGACTAGATATCTGTCTCCTGATACCACTCCCCTGCATCTGACCCTTGAGGTACCCCCCTGGTTTTAAGCCTGGAGGTGACACAAATCTCCCTCATGGTTTGTAACCTGTGATGGACTTTTAAGAACATAAGAAGAGCCATGCTGGATCAGGCCAGAGGCCCATCTAGTCCAGCTTCCTGTATCTCACAGGGGCCCCACCAGATGTGTCTGGGAGCACACGAGACTAGATATCTGTCTCCTGGTAGCCCTCCCCTGCATCTGGCCCTGTTTTAACCACCGTTAAAATGACCTGGAAGTGTGAGGAGAAAGAGACGGGCCGGAGGACCTCTCTGCCCGAGTGCCATCCGACCCTTCTCCAAGCAATTATAACAGTCCGAAACATTTGATGGGGGATCAACTCAGGGAAGATGAAGAAGAACCGGTCTCAGCTGGTGGTCATGACATGACCAGGGAGAAATATCAGGAGGCTCAACCGTTGCCAGAGGAAGGAGAAAAGGAAAGGTTTTGATTAGCTCGGGGGGGGGGGGGGAGGCAGAGAATTGGAAGGCCGCTACTGCACTTCCTTGAGCACCTGCTTTTTATTTTGCATCACCTTATCTCCTCCCATCACAGGTTACAAACCATGAGGGAGATGTGTGTCACCTCCAGGCTTAAAACCAAGGGTGTCCTTCAAGGGTCAGATGCAGGGGAGTGGTATCAGGAGACAGATCACTTGGTCGCTGCAGCGGTTTGGGAGTCCGCACTTGGGCGGTTGCTTAGCAATTGGCTTCCCCGTTCACACTTGGCTGAATCGCTTTAAACTACGGCAGGGAAACGGCAAAAATTGGGTGGGGGGCAAAAAAAGGTGGCATAGTATGTCCGCTAATACAACCAATTCACTTTAAAAGGGGGTGGAGGAACCGATTTTTAAAAAAAAAAAAAAACACCACCACCCCGTGGTCGTCGCAAGAAAAAACAACACAGCGGCCAAAAATGGGCATGGCCAAGGGGGCTCTTCAGAAAAAGCAATTTGAAAAAAGGGAGTGAGTTTGGTTGGAAAACCCATGGAGCCCCTAAATGGGAACCATCCATGAGGCCAAGGGAGGAAGTTATTCATATAAGGCATGCTGCGTACAAGAAAGGTGTGCCTAATTGGGGTGAAAGAGAGGCGAGAGGGTGGCTGGGAGAAAGAGCTGTGAGGAAAAGGCACGTCTTGCGATTGAATGAAAAGACCATACGCAATGGATTTGGGATCAGAAGAGAAGGGGAGGACCTCGCGAGAGATCTCTGTTCACCCGGGACAGGACCTGGGAAGAACGGTTCACGGTTTCCCTGATGCTGGCGACACCCAGGTCAAGTCTACAGAGAGAAAGGACCATTCTCTCACCAGACTCTCCATCTGATAGGTTTGAAGAGAAATCCTTTTGTCAACCCAGTTGGACAGAATGGAGAATTACCCGTTACTGGTAACGCGGAAGCTTTTATGATCCTTTGGAAATAAAATACGATCCTTATAAGGATCTCCCTGCCACAGGATGTAGTGATAGCCTCTGGCCTGGATGCCTTCAAAAGGGGGTTGGACAGATTCCTCGTGGAAAAGTCCATCCCAGGTTACAAACCATGATGGAGATGTGTGTAATCTCTAGGCTTAAAACTGGGGTACTTCAAGGACCAGATGCAGGGGAGTGGTATCAGGAGACAGATATCTAGTATTGTGCCCTCCCAGAGGCATTTGGTGGGGCCACGTGTGAGATCCAAGAAGCTGGACTAGATGGGCCTTTGGCCTGATCCAGTAGGGCTCTTCTAATGTTCTTATGACCCATACATATGGGTCATGTTAGCTATGGCATTGCTGCTAGAGGTGTGAATTTCTTCTGGTTTGTCTGGGTATTGTTGAAAGCACAGCCTGATAAATAGCAGATAAATTGTGCCTGAGCCCCCCACCTCAGTTGAGAGGGGGGGTTTTCAATGTTCACATGAATGGCTTCCCTAACCCCTTTCTCAAACCACCTATCTTCTCTGTCTAATACATGTACATCCTCATCTTTGAATGAGTGCCCCTTGTCCTTCAAGTGGAGGTGTAACTGCTGATTCCGGTCCTGAGCTGTTGCCTCTCCTATGTTTTTGTGGCATAAAATGTTGGCTTAAAAGGATGGACTTTCAGGTTTTTCTTACTTTGGTCAAAAATATTGGACATCCTCTGTCCCTAGCAGGAGAGGCTGGGGACTAACATTGTTTGAACATTGTAGAAACTGGAAAGCAAAAAGGAAGCTGATGGAAACAGATGCATCGGCTGGAATCCAGTTGCTGGAAGTGGAGACCTCTTTAGTCAGGGCTGAGCTACTACTTTCACAAATCTTGATTCAATGAGTCCACCTTACCTTGGATTTAGGCTGAGCATTTTAGAGTTGGCAAGGAACTGAGAACTCCTTTTGGTCAATGTGAGGAGCTGTATAGGTGCTGAATCCTTGCCAGGCCTCCCAGGCGTTGTCCATTACTGCGCCTTGACTTGTTTTCTGACCAAAGTCCAGCTTGGTCCAGTTGTCATGGGGAATGTTGTCTCAGATGAGTCCGCTAGTTGGCCAACCAACACTTCTGTGCCCCAAATGAGCAGCTCCTTCTGATCAGACCAGTGGGCACCTGGCTGCCTCTTGTTGGCGATCCATGCTGTAGTAAGGTGATGCAACCGGAGGTGAGCAGACAACCAGCATCTTCTGTGCTCATCGTCCCATTTTCCTCAGCAGTTGGCTTTCCTGGCTTAGAAGATCCAAAGTTTATTTCCTACAGTAGGCTGTAGGAAATAAAACTACATGTTCCGAAGTGGCCCTGAAGATTGGGTGGTGAGCAGGTGGCTGGAAGCCCACACTCGGAACAGCACTTTGTTTCCAGACAGAGAGGATGCTGGTAATGTTGAAACACTCATCTTCCTCTTGGTTGGAACCTCTTCGCTGAGGCGGAGCTGGCTGCTGTGAGGCCAAGGGCCAGAGCAGAGCCACGCTGTCCGTTCCACCGAAGGCGAGCCGTCAGGCAGGACTCTGGCAGCGTTCAGAAATCAATTCACATCTTAAGTCCCTCATAAATGCATAAAACAAGCTCCCTGATGGGGGGGGGCAGGCTAACTGCCTCTGGCAGGGTTTTGCTAATCCCTGTGCCCTTACGACCTGTGCTAAATAGGTTTTCCATTTATTCCAGCAGACAAACGAGGAGGGAAGAAGGTCCAGCTGACAGGGCTGAATGATGAACACAAGAACCTAAGAATTGCCCTGCTGGGTCAGGCCAAAGGCCCATCGAGTCCAACTTCCTGTATCTCACAGTGGCCCCACCAAATGTGTCTGGGAGCGCACGAGACTACATCTTTGTCTCCTGATACCACTCCCATGCATCTGGCCCTTGAAGGACCCTGGTTTTAAGCCTGGAGATGACACATCGCCATCATGGATTGTCACCTACGATGGACTTTTCCTCGAGGAATCTGTCCAAACCCCTTTTGAAGGCATCCAAGCCAGATGCCATCACCACATCCTGTGGCAGGGAGTTCCACAGACTAACAATGCGCTGGGTGGAAAAAAATATTCTTTTGTCTGTTCTCACTCTCCCAACCCACAGTTTGAGTGGATGTCCACTAGGGAGAAGAGCGTCCCTCGATCCACTTGATTAATGCCCTGCATTATTTTGTACATCTCAATCATACCCCCCCTCAGGTGCATTTTCCAGACTAAAGAGCCCCAAATGTTTTAGCCTTTCCTCATAAGGGAGGTCACCCAGCCCAGTAAACATTTAAGTCATTCTCTTCTGCACCTTTTCCCATTCCACTATGTCTTTTTTGAGCTGCGGTGACCAGAATTGTACACAATACTTCAGGTGCAGCCTTACTATTGTTTTGTATAATGGCATTATAATGTTGGCTGTTTTATTTTCAATCTCCCTTTTGACAATCATTGCTTGGTCTCTCCCATGGTCTCAATAATACATGCAATTAGCCATCCTGCCCCTATGCCACCCAGCTCCCAGTGCGCCCTGTATTTATGAATGGCGCATGGTGTCACCAGCGAGGCTCGGCCTTATTAATAACCGGCCAGCCTGGGAGCGTGATTGCTATTCTTCCACCAGTGAGAACTTAGAGGCTGATTACACCTGGGCCACTCGAGGCCTCTTTGGCTAGCCACCAGTTTCTGGCCACTTGCCAGGCTGGCAATCCAGGCCTGTCTTTCGCTGACATTTCTAGATCTGAATTCAGTCCATCGAGAAAAGTTGGAGTTCAGGAGACGCTCTGCGTGGGACGGCCAAGAACCTCCTGCCAGTTCTCGCCAGTGCTCCCTATCAGGGGCTGCTTCTGAGCTTCAAGAATGTCAAAGGGCAGCAGCATCCCAATCTGCAATCTGGTTTAGGGAAAATCTGGGAAACATAGCAGCTGGTGAGCCAGATCCCTGTGGGAAGAGATTTTCCATTATCAGTAGATAACCCCTCTGTTTTGTGTGAGGCTTTCTGAAGAGAGGCTGACCGAGTGACCTCCGTTGCCTGTGACAGCCCAGCCACGTGTGGGTTCCTCAGCCCTTCTCCTTTTAACCCAGCTCTCAAAATCTGAAATAAGAGGAAGGCAGGAGGGATTTCCAGACCACAGAGAAGGTCACATCTGACAAAACCTTGGGAGCTCTCCTTAGCTTGTCAGGGAACATCTCTATGACTGGGCAGGCGTTATCATGTGTTGGTACACTCCCTGTACAAACAATCTGGCCAAATATCAGACTTTTGTTTTCCATTTGAAATCATTTGGAGAAAGGCCAGGAAAAGAGGAGAGAAAAGGGGAATCGCAACCACACCCAAAGAATCACACACAAAAAGACACTTTTTTAAAAAAGAAGAAAGGAAGGAAGGAGGGAGGGAGATGATGTTGGACAGAAGGAAAGAAGGGAGGGAAGAAGCAGTTGATTGTGGACAGAAGGAAGGAAGAATTAAATATTCATAAACTAGAATGTTTTCCCTACTTGAGTAGAAACTTGCATATATCACACACACACACACACACTTCTTCCCTTGGCCAATTCTGAATGATGCTCCATTTTTTGACCTGAGGGCTAACTAATCAGTAATTTACTTGGTGGTTGATTCTACCTCTTTCCCAATTCGGAACTTCCACCAGAAAACATACCAGTCACTTTGGATCTGAAAGACAAAATGGTAAACCTAACTCTGTAATTCTAACACGATCGGAGATGCCCAAGGTCTGCTTGGCAGACAGCAGTTGGTACCCATGGCTGATAATGCAAGTTCTCCAAGGCAGTCCTTCATTTCGAACCCATCATGTAATCAACATTTCCAAGACTTCCATTCAAGTGCACGGTGGCAGCTGAAAAGGCATGGCAATCATGGTACACATTAAGAGAAGCATAGTGTAACCCGATCACAGAAAATAATGGTCCCACATCACTGTATTTTGCACAGGTCAGATATCACTGGAGTGCCCGGTTGCCAGCAGAATGTTTTAAGAAGGACTCTGCTTGCTTGCTTGCTTGCGTGCCTGGCAGAAGATATCAAAATGGTGAAGGACCAGGAGATCCTATAAGGAGAGGTACTGTGAGCCAAAAAAACAGAAGGTTATAGGAAGAGATGGTAAAAGCTGAAGATCCATCCACTTTCTTTTATTCTCCAGAGAGCATGAGTTAGAACCAAGTCATGGAAATGTCAGGGGAGCAGAGTCCAGATGAACATCAGGAGATACTTCCTACCCTTGAGAGCCATGTTCTGCTGTAGAAGGGGCTACATCGGGAGCTCACCAGGTCTCCTTTCCCAGGGTATTTAAAAAGAGGCTGGGTAGCATCACTCAGGGATGCAGTCCTTGCACAAAACATGGCATGACTACACAGACAAAGAAGCAGATAGTGGGCAAGTCACGTTTGAGTTAAAGTTCTGATAATGACCCATATCGTGACCATGGATGGTGGTGAATGTTGGGAGCTGTAGCCCACAAGAGCAAGGCAAAGCTCAGAACTGCTTAGGTCCCTCTCAACTGCTGAATGAATGTGTTCTGTGTCTTCCATTAGAGATTTAGATAGGCAAGCTTCAGCAGAACCTCCATTTTCTATCATGCTCTGAAAATCCCTGGGTAAACATGAAAATGACACTAGAAGGGCAGAATCAGTTCTCATTCACCCCAGAGAATGAGACATGTAGAGGTGGACACGAAACAGAAAACTGATGGTTTGGCTGGTTCTGTTTCGGGCCCACCCTCGGTTTGATTTCAGGTTTGGGTTTCTATGAATTTAAAAAAATATTTGTACGAAGCCGAACCAAGCTGGGCAGCGGTAGACCGTTCCCCGCCACCTCCGGAGCCCTGGCCATGGCCGGGCCGGGCAGCAGTAGACAGTCCCACAGCCATTTCCGGAGCCCCAACCGCGGCTGGGCTGGGCGTCCGTAGATTGTCCCGCTGCCGCTTTAAAAAAAAAAAAAATCAGCAGCAACCACAGGGCCCCAGGGGCCGGGCAGCTTTTTTAAAAAAAAACATTTATTTATTTATTTATTTATTTATTTATTCAGCGCCGACCATGCAGCCCCAGAGGGTGGGTCAGTACTTTTTATTTTATTTATTTATTTTTTATTTTTAAGTCCCCGACACTGGGGCTCTCCCCCGAGAGGCACTAGCCTCTGTGCCCCTTTTATTTATTTTTTTCCTCCTGGCCCTGGAGAAGAGAAGACAGCTTCAAGGTAGGAGGGAGGGGGCAGGGGAAAAACAAAAAACGAAATGAAATGAAACGGAAATTTCCATTCCGTTCCATTTCGTTTTCCTTTGATGGGTTGGATTGCTATTCGTTTCGTTAGGTAATGAAACGAATGACGAATAATGAAATGAATTAAAAATTCATTTTGTGCCCATCTCTAGAGACACGGAATAATGGGCTCCAGTTACAGGAAGCCAGATTTAGGCTGGATATCAGGGGATCTCGAGGTGGGACTACTGCAACGCTCTCTACATGGGGCTGCCCTTGACTCTCCTCCGGCGTTTGCAGCGGGTACAAAATGCAGCAGCCAGGCTGGTGGCTGGTGCACATCGTTACGACCGCATCACCCCAGTCCTGGCTCGCCTGCACTGGTTGCCCGTTGCATACCGGATCAGATTCAAGGTCTTGGTTTTAGTTTATAAAACCCTCCATGGCTTGGGCCCGGATCAACCTCAGCCCGTCCAGTTCGGCAGTCGCGAGCGCACTCGCTGATGGTCGTCCCCCCTAGAGAGGCCCGGAAAACCATCACCCGTAACAGGGCCTTCTCGGTGGTGGCCCCCTTGTTGTGGAATTCCCTTCCTAGCGAAGTGCACTCTGCAAAGTCCCTGCTGGCCTTCCGCAGAGCTTTAAAAACTCTACTCTTCTGCGAGGCCTTTGGTGACCTTGCTTAATTTGCCTTTCTCCCCCCTTTTTTTTAATCTCTCTGTCGTCTGCTGCTATTTGCTGTTTATACTAATAAGTAAGATGCTGTTGCGATCACATCGCTCTAGCTAAGGGTGCTGCGTATGTTTTAAATTTTAAATTTTCCTTGTTTGTTTATACTGTGATTGTATTGTTAGTGTTACTGTATTGAAAATTTGCTGCATGGTCAGCTCGCTGTAAGCCCCCAGTGTTCCCTCGGGAAGATGGGCGGGATACAAGTTCAAAAATAAATAAATAAATAAATAAATAAATGTTTTTAACTGTTAGAGCAGTACGACAATGGAATTCATGACCTTGGGAGGCGGTGAGCGCTCCAACGCTGGAGGCATTCAAGAGAACATTAACCACACTTTAATACTTTTACCTGGGTGCCTGCCTTGAGCTCTACGATTCTATGAATCTATGATTTTCATATCCAGGGGAAAGTGTGTAGTAATTTCCACCAAAAAGCCGAGCGGGAGACCATCTGCCACTTCTCCACCTGTCCTCCTGCTCCCAAGTCACTGCCTTTTACAACCCTGCCGCCTCCTCAGCCGACGTGCATAAAATTACCACGGGTGGAAAGGGAAAGATACCATTAAACACCGGGAACTGAGCTGTGAATGTATTTTTAGCACCCGCATTTAATGACTTGCAGGCAGTTTTAACTGCAAGCCACAAAATCAACTGAAAGGCACTTTCATTTAAAGAGGAAATCCCAGGGTTGTAGCTGTGGCATCCAATTACTGGGTTTTATTCCCTCCTCTGTGTAGCAGATAGATTAAAGCAACTTAGGGGTTGGAAGAGATAACACCCGAGATGCCAAGAAAAGCTGTTTTTGTTTCCTTTTCTTTTCCAGATATGTGATCTCCAGTTTATTTTTAAAAAAAAAAACATCCTGGGCATACATCGTGCCATGAAAAAGAGATGGGTGTCACCACCACTTTCACCTGACATGATTCTTTGATGCCACCAGGACAGGGCTTTTTAATTTCCCTGAGCACTGGCTCCTAGCCTTGGCAGGTTCTTCCCTCCTTCATCTTTTCTAGATCTACAAGCGGACTTGCACTCATAGGCTTCCTTCTTCTGTGAGATCCATTCCTGCTTCTTCTCTCTACTTCATCTCTAGAAAGAAACAAACTCACACACAAGAAATCAGCTCTAGGGGCTTCTGTAAACCAAGCACACTCACCTCTTGCACTAGACCAGCTGTTCCCAGCCTAGGGTGACCTGGGTGTTCTTGGACTACAACTCCCAGAAACCCCAGGCAGCACAGCTGGTGGTGAAGGTTTCTGGGAGTTGCAGCCCAAAAACGCTTGGGTTGCCCAGGGTTAAGAGGCACTGCCCTGCAGTCCTGTCCTACTCCAAGCGCAACACCCAGCTAGATTCGGAGTGTGGTCCCCTCCATAAGAATCGTTGACTCTGGGGCACTGTTTTGGGGGATGGGTTCCTTGTAAGAAAATCAAGCTGGGGGTGGAATCATCCTAACAAAATGAGCATTTTTGCTCCTGATGTACGCCTTTGCCACAGCTACTGTCACATCTTGGGTTCTGTGCTGTTTTCAGCAAATCTGGAAGTTGAGTAATGGCTACTGGACTTCTTTTTGAGAAATAGAAAGAAACGTTTCATTGCTCATCCAAACAGCTTCCTCAGTCTGAATACAGCTAGCGTGAGTCCTCCATCTTATAGTCAGCTTTGACCTCTTGTCACCCTGGTCTGAAATAGGCTCTTAAGATGAACAATGGCCTGAATATGTCTGTGAAGATTCTCAGTCATCTAGGTGAGTTTATCTGGAAGATGAGTAATGGCTACTGGACTTCTTTTTTTTTGAGAGATAGAAACGTTTTGCTGCTCATCCAAATAGCTTCATCAGTCTGAGCAGCTAAACTTTTCTATCTCTCAAAAAAGAAGTCCAGTAACCATGACTCAACTTCCAGATAATGGCCTGAATAGGCTCGTTAGGGAGACAATAGTATCCATAGCCTTAAGGTGAACAATGGCCTAAGGTGCTGATACCTATCAAGAATGGGTCGTTAGCTATGGCCTTGGTGGTGAAGGCTTTTTGATTAGTCTGGGTACTTTGGAAAGCACAGCCTGATAAGTAGCATTAGACATGGGCACAACCAGAAAAAATGATGTTTCGAGTTTTCGTTTGTCGGAACGGGTCCGTTTCGGGTCGTTTGTCTCGAAATTTTTAAAAAATTTTCGTTTCTGTTTGTCGTTTGTCATTTCCACCGCGATTTAGTGCAATTTGACTTCCCAGAGCAAAGGGGTGTCCCGCAATCAGGGCCGGCGCTAGGTGTTTTTGCGCCCTAGGCGGCGGGCGGCGAGGGGGGCGGGCGGCGAGGAGGAGGTGTGGGGGAGGCGGTGGGGGGGCCATGGGTGGGCGGTGGCCGTGGGCGGGTGAGTGGGCGGGTGGCGGCGCGGGCCGCAGGCAGGTGGCAGCGCGGGCGGGCGGGCGAGTGGGCAGTTAGGATATCACTTAGGATAGAGGTTCTGTTCTTGGCTTGCACCCCAAATGTGTGGGTGTGCAAGCAAATTGAAGTTGGGAAAATAGAAAATAAATGGTAGTATATAATATATATTTAAAATAAATCCACACCTCCAGTTGAACCTCCCCCTTTATCCAATATCAGAAAAAAATCCTCAAACTGCCAGAGAAGAAATAAAGAATAAACTGCTATTCCCTTCAGCAGACAAAGCTGCAGGGAATCAAAGAAATTATTTTCTAAATTCAATTCCCTCCCTGCCTGCCTAACTTAAATCCTAAAGCCTCCAGCCTCCCTCCTCAATCTCGATCGGATCACACCAGCACCAGCAGCCAGCCCTCCTCCCTCAACCACATCCATACACCCGACTGCAATTTCTGGAAGTTGCCTCGGCTTTTTATGCCCTCTGAGACATCCAGAAGTGTCATTAAAAAAACCTGGCAATGCCATTGGTGGAATGGTTCAAAAAAATTGCATGGTCCCATCCCATGCCCAGCCAAAAAAAATAAAAATAAAATAAAATAAAATAAAATCAATGTGACGTTTTATTGCTATAAAAAACCACTGCTGCTACTATAAAAATTCAGGCATTTAAAATAAATAAATTTCACACGTTTCTGTGGTGATTTGGTGTGTGTTTTGACCACGATTTCAAAAGAAAAATTGTGGTCGCCATTTTGGATCCCCCCCACCGCATGGCATGCAGCGAGACAGACGACGAGGATGACCCCCCCCCAGCCTGGTGCAAGCAGCCCAGGACAGGAGAAGAGGGGGGAAGGCCGGGGACCCCCCAGAAACCACCCCTCTGGTAGGTGGCAAAGCCTCAGGCAGGCATATTTTCACCTACATTTTTGGCCGGGAGTCGGGTTTTTTTTAAAAAAACTTTTAAAAACTTGTTCTGTGCTTCACATCACGCGATCGCCACGATGCCACAAACGGAAATGAAAAACCCGACCAAATTTTTCTTTTTTCAGTTCAAGTTCGAGTTCTGACGGTTTAATTACCGTTACCGTTTCCGTTACGTAACGGAAATGATAACCGAAAACAGAAATGACAATTTCGCCAAGTCGTGCCCATGTCTAAGTAGCATATAGACTATGCCTGAGGCTGCCACCTCTGTTTTCAGCAAACTACAGAATTCCTTGGTTAGTCCTCATTTCCCTGGCTGCATTTAGGGAGGAAGCTGGAATTGTCAGTGGATGTAGGGAAGACAAGGCAAAAATAGAAACCCTAATTCCAATCCTCCATTCATTGGAACAGTCATGGCAGTCGGAAAACAACCCTCCAGATATCCCAATGCAAAGTATGTCAGCAAAGGCAGCCAACAAAACTGCCTCAAGAGAGCTTTCTGCTTCTAGCGGTCTTTGCCAGCCTGGTGTGTGACAGTTGTTTTCAGCTACAACACCCATCATCCCTTTAACAAAACACCCTTTAGAACTTTTTCCAACAGAGGAATTCATCGGCATTCGGAATGGAATCCGGCCACAGAGTCCCCTTCTTATCTAAGAATGTAACACATGGGGAACTCACCACCTCAGCATTGGGTCATCTTCAGACTCCCAAAACATACACACCTGGAATTTATTTCAGTGAAAAACTGCCTTGAGGAGAAACATCAATATAACCGTTTTGAAAAAAAAAAGTAGCACTATAGTTACCCACACCAGGCAAGAACTAAACCTAAAGAAAGATACCTGCATCCGTGAATGTGGGAGAGTTGTATTCAACAGTAACAACAACAGCAACAACAATATCAGAAACATGTCTGTGACAATTCTCAGTCGTCCAGGTGAGTTTTATCTGGAAGTTGAGTCATATCAACTGGACTTCTTTTTTGAGAGAGATCAAAACGTTTTGCTGCTCATCCGAGCAGCTGTGTCAGTGACAGGCCTCCAACTAGTATATCCTGCGACCAATTTACGGCTTTTTAAAAATCAAAAGTGGAGGCCATCCTCCGGGACCTACCCCCCCCCCTTCAGCAGTGGTATCATTTGAGATGTCCTCTGCATCATCTTGTCCGACATTGTTAACACACTTTCAACCAGTGACATCTTCTGAGGTGGACAGGGCGCTTGACCGCTGTTGTGCCACCACCTCCTCCCTGGACCCTTGCATGGCCTGTCTAATAAAAGCAGCCAAGCTGGTGACCATGGATTGGGCTACAGCAATAATTAAAGGGTCTCTCCTTGAGGACCGCGTACCCCTGTCCCTCAAGGAGACATTCATTAGGCCTATCCGTAAGAAGGTGAATGTGGCGGCTGATGATATTAACAACTATGGACCGGTCGCCAACGTTCCCTTCATGAGTAAGGTCTTGAAGAAGGTGGTGGTAGATCAGTTTCAGGCCCTCCTGGATGAAACCAATGCCCTCGATCCGTTCCAGTCTGGGTTCAGGCCGTGGCATGGCACGGAAACAGCATTGGTTGCCCTGAAGGATAACCTACTGAGGGAGGTCAATGGGGACAAGATGTCCTTGTTGTTCCTCCTCGATCTCTCAGCGGCCTTTGATACCTTCAACCACAGTATCCTCCTGGGGAGGCTCTCCGAGTTGGGACGGGAGTCAACAAAACCATAGTGTCTAGATCAGGGGTCCTCAACCTAAGGCCCCGGGGCCAGATGTGGCCCCCTAAGGTCCTGAGTCCGGCCCCCGGGACCAATTGCAACCCCCCCACCTATCCCCTTCTTTGCGAGCAAGCCAGCCTCCACAGCTGCTTCTGTTGCTGAGGCAGTTCAAAGCAGTGGGCTATGTCACTTCTCCCACTCCCCCTACCACCCAGATGATCATCATGCTGGCTAGTGGGGAATTTAGAGTGGGAGGGCTACGGCAAGGTCCCCCGCTCCCCCCACCCACTGTGGTCCGGCCCCCAGTGGTGCCTGGGGCGTGGTGGACCGGCCCACTGTTTGAAAACCTTGAGGACCCCTGGTCTAGATCAACGGAAGTAATAGTACCACTCTATTCTGCTCTGGTCAGGCCCCACCTGGAGTCCTGTGTCCAGTTCTGTGTGCCTCAGTTTAAAAAGGATGTTGACAACCTCAAGCGGGTCCAGAGGAGGGCAACCAGGAAGGTTGAGGTTCTGGAGGAAATGTCTTATGAGGAACAGCTCAGGGAACTGGGAATGTTTAGCCTTTCAAAAAGAAGGCTGAAGGGGGATATGATAGCTATGTTAAAATATTTGAAAGGATGTCACATTGTAGAGGGAACAGGTTTGTTTTCCATGGCTTCAGAGACTAGGACTTGAGACAATGGTTTCAAACTACAGGAAAAGAGATTCCATTTGAACCTTAGGAAGAACTTCCTGACAGTTAGAGCTGTTCGGCAGTGGAAGATGCTGCCCCAAAGGAGGGTGGTGGGGTCTCCTTCTTTGGAGGTTTTTAAGCAGAGGCTGGATTGCCATCTATCGGAAATATTGTGATGGGGGGTTCCTGCATGGCAGGGGGTTGGACTGGATGGCCCTTGAGATTTATTCCAACTCTGTGATTCTATGATTCTAAGGTTCTAGTGGGGGGGGGGCAGCTTGGAGGACTGTCCCCAGAGAGTGGAGATTGGAGAGATGCATTGAGCATCTCCATCAGATTTACTGGTGTCAATAAGGAGTCAAGACCCCCCGATTGATGCCTTCAACCTTAGATCTAAATTGGGCTGCCAGTTGTTTGTAGCTGTCAGCATTTGGAGGTAGGCATTGTTTTTTGTCCACCAAGTTGAACTCTGTGGAAGCTTTCCTCCATCCAGTCTTCTTCATAATGGCTTCATCGCCCTTCTCTCCTTCAGGAACCACAGAGAAGGGCAGTCTCTGCAATGAACAAGGCATTTTGCGTGATCATGCTAAGTGACCAGAGCTTCAACAGGTGTTTTGGATACCAATAGGATCCCTAATCTAATACTCAATTAGTAATGGAAGAATGGTATAAGGAGTTATAGAGTCAGGGTTAACTGACGTGAACTCAAAATTAGGAAAGGGCTGAGCAAGTCTAACGATTTTAATGGAATATGGGATAAATTACTGGTATATGTGTTCCAAAAGGGTCAATATCACAAAAGTTGTAATTTTTGTTTAAGTCCTGAGGGGGGGGGGGTAGCACTGGGTCTGTCTTTTGTACCTTTTATACTTTTGTCATATAGTTGTGTTATTTTCTCTTCCTTATGTTGTTTTGCTGTTTATCTGTTCTTTTATAAATTTGTAATAAAATTATTTAATTTTTTTTTAAAAAAGGATCCCTAAGTCTCTAGGAGCAGACCATAGTAACAGGTCCTACCTTTCCATGAGTGGGTGCAGTTGTATGGAACCCAAAACCCAGCTTGAGATTTGCTGACCAGGACAAGGGGGAAGAGCTGAGGTTCCCCACCTCAAATTATCCTCTCCCCGTCTCTGCTCTGATGTGGACACCAGGTTGAAGGTGTGACCTGCAACAGGTAATGGAATGTTGGGCAGTTCCATGGCCTCCACGGCCTCCGTGAACTCCAAACCTTCTCCAGACAGCGGGGTCTTTGCATGTACATGGACGTCCCGCAGAAGAAACAGGCTGGGAACCCTCAAGACATATTCCATCAGCAGGGAGTGTGTTTGGTCACAGGGAAAAGAGCACACCAACACCAACCCCTGTTCTGTCCCAGAGGTCCAGCATTGGGCATGACCAGGGCCGGTGCTATGTTTTTTTGCGCCCTAGGCAAGGGGCAGGTGGGGCGGGAGGGCGGGGGAGGGTGGGGTAGGGGGCGGCAGGGGGCAACGGGGGTGGGGCAGCGGGGGGCAGATAGCGGGGAACAGGGTGATGGGTGCGGGCGGCGGCGGGCGGGCGGCGACAGGCAGCAATGGGTGAACGGCGGCGGGTGGCGGGCGGGCTGTGGGGGGATGGACGGCGGTGGTCAGTGGCGGGGGGCGGCGGGGGGGAAGCAGGCTGGCCAGCGCCCTCTCTCCATTTTGGCGCCGTAGGCAACTGCCTAGTTCACCTTAATGGACGCGCCGGCCCTGGGCATGACAGAAGGAAGAATTTCTCATGGGATTTCTGTGGGCTAGGGCAATGCCCTCTCTCCACCACTGTGACCTGCCCTGGTGCTGGACTGAACATCCTGGGGGCATCACCAGGAGGGTGCTACTCCCCCTTCCTTTCCCACCCACTCTTAAAATATTTCTTCGTTTAATGGACACAGACAGGCGCACTGTGCAGTAGCATTGTGTGGGATGCCTGTGAATCATACTCTATTCCCCTAAACAGCTTTGCCCTTCCCCTGGAAAATTCTTACAGACACACTTGGTGGGACACCTTCTCCAAGGATGCTGCCTGGTTTCAAATTTGATGACTCATCGGTGCCAGGCAAAACATTGTTGTCATCACCACCAGCAACATCACCACGAAGATGCCAAGATCTTGCATCCTATAGCAGTAACTGGATTCAGCTAACTGTCACAGTGGTGCAACTGGATTTTAACCCGGTCTATTCTGCTGATGTTGTTGCATTTACTAATCATTTTGATTGCCCAAAGGATGGTGCATAGATCTAACTAATCATATATTGGTTACTGCATATTACTGCAACACTCTCTACATGGGTTGCCCTTGACCCTTGTCCGGTGTTTGCAGCGGGTACAAAATGTTGCGGCCAGGCTGGTGGTAAGTGCGAGCAGGTATGCCTGTATCACCCCCATCCTGGCCCACCTGCATTGGTTGCCCGTTGCTTCCCGGATAAGGTTCAAGGCTATGGTTTTGGTTTTCAAAACCCTCCATTAGAGATGGGCACGACTCAAAAAAATGGTGTTTCGTTTGTCGTTTGGTCGTTTAGGGGTCCGTTTGGTTCGTTTTCATTTTCGTGACGTTTTTTGCAAAAAAAAATCGTTTTCGTTTCGTTAGGTAATGAAACGAAAAAACGAAAATGAAAACGAAAAATTGCTGTTTCATTAGCATTCTTTTTAGTTCAATGCATCTGCTGCAACGAAAACGAAAAACACAGCAAATTTGGTCGTTTTGTTTTCATTTTCGTTTTGTTTTTTTAAAAAAATTCGTTTCATTTTCGTTGCATAACGAAACAAAAAAATGAAAACAAAAACAAAAAAATCGCTCGTTTCGTGCCCATCTCTACCCTCCATGGCTTGGGACCTGTCTATCTGGCGGAGCAGATCTCCTAGACGTCAATCTCATCCCGATCAACCAGAGCCTCATCCTCCCTTTCTCTCCGAGTGGCCACACCAAGAGAGGCCCGCAGAGCTTCGACCCGGAATTGGGCCTTTTCGGTGGCAGGCCCAGCACAGTGGAACAAACTGCCTTCAGAGATTAGGCAGGCCGAGTCGCTGGCGGCTTTCAGGAGGGCCTTAAAGACCTGGCTCTTCAGGCAATGTTTTGGGGACCTCTGAGCATTTTCTCATAGCAGCTGTGATATTTATTTATTTTTCCTTGCCGGAGCTTACCTTTCTGGTGGGTGGCGCCAGGTCTATTTCTCCTGGCCATTTTTGGCTTGTATTTTACTATGCTTTTGTATTTTTATGATGTTCTGTGTTTGATTCTATTGGGATTATAGTTGGGTAGTCTCTTTGGTGACGTGCTGTACACCGCCCAGAGTTCCCTACGGGAAAATTGGGTGGTCAATAAGTACAAAAATAAATAAATAAATAATAAAAAATATAGTCCCTAAAAGAATGGGTACTGTCTGTGGATGTCTCTGCTGTCATGAGGTCTCCGAGATTCTATTCAGCTCAACAATTGTATATTTTTTCGTGGAGAGACAAGCCTAGTCAGAGAGTCAAAAGGAAACTTAGCAAAAAAAAAAAAAAAAAGCAGGCAAGTGTCACCTGCTGTTGTTCATGCCCATCAACCATTATTGGAAATTCTTCATTTTAGGCGGAAACCAGAATTCTTCCTTTAGGCTTTCTTGAAATCAACATTCTATTTCCAGTATCTGCAAGTGACTGCCGAAAAGGGAACATCAGAACTGGATGAGCTTCATTACGCCCTGCCCCCATTACAAAGGGAGACCAGCTTTTGGTTTGATTTTGTTGGTCTGTCTTGTTTGTTTTTTTCCCCATGCTCCGACACCGATCGTTAAGTGTAATAATTAGATTGGTTTTGTGTCGCTATTTTAGCATTCAATCACAATTAGTCAGAATGGCTCTCTGCTAAACGAATGCCATGCTAATATCTTCAATTGGAAACAGCCAATATTATAATGCCATTGTACAAGACGATAGTAAGGCCGCACCTGGAGTACTGTGTCCAATTCTGGTCTCCGAACTAGTGGAAAAGGTGCAGAAGAGAGCGACTAAAATCATTACTGGGCTGGGGCACCTCCCTTATGAGGAAAGGCTAAAGCATTTGGGGCTCTTTAGTCTGGAAAAAGGCGCCTGAGAGGGGATATGATTCAGACGTACAAAATAATGCAGGGCATGAGTAAAGTGGATGGAGGGACGCTCTTCTCCCTCTCACAAAATACCAGAACTAGGGGACATCCACTCAAACTGAGGGCTGGGAGAGTAAGAACAGATAAAAGAAAATATTTTTTCACCCAGCATGTTGTCAGTCTGTGGAACTCCCTGCCACAGGAGGTGGTGATGGCATCTGGCCTGGATGTCTTCAAAAGGGGATTGGACAGATTCCTGGAGGAAAAGTCCATCACAGGTTGCAAACCATGATGGAGATGTGTAAAACCAGGGTACTTCAAGGGCCAGAGGCAGGGGAGTGGTATCAGGAGACAGAGATCTAGTCTCATGCGCTCCCAAACACATCTGGTGGGGCCCCTGTGAGACCCAGGAAGCTGGACTAGATGGGAATTTGGCCTGATCCAGCATAGCTCTTCTTATGTTCTTAGGGAAGGGACACACTCCCAAGATGGAAAAAAACCCACAATGGGATGCCTGCAGGAGACCCGTAAGGACCCATAAGGCCCTCTTGGGGTAAAAAAACAAGAAAAAAAAAACAGAAAGGAAACAAAATGCCCTTGGAAACACTCTAGCAAGGAAGACAAAGTTCGTTGTGTCTTAGGCAGAGGTGGGAAGGTTGTGCCTTTCCAGATGTGGCTGGACTACAACTCTTGCAGACATTACCAGGAGACAGAAAGATGAGGGATGATGAAGTGGCAGCCAGAGGGAGACAAGGTGACCCACCACCACCACCACTACAAAGACATGGCAATCCTGCAGGCCAGGGTGGTGTGTGAAATGCAGGGCACAGGCGTAGGAGTCCTCCTGGGTACAAATCACATTCAGCCATGTGGATCACCTTGGGCTACCCTCGGTTCTATTTTTCAGCCATATGTTCCCAAACTTAGGAAGCCAAGATGACCAAACTCCTAGAAAAGCCTACAGCTGGCCTAGACAACACCAGAAAAAGACAAGCAAGAGGGTCCTGGAACAAATCTAACCTAAAACCAATCTAGAAGCAAAAATTTATTTTTTTATTTATTATTTATTTTATTCATTTCTATACCGCCCATCTTCCAACAGAACTCCGGGCGGTTTATAGCAAGATTAAAATTGACAAGACAATACAGAAACAAATCAAATAGAGCCAAAACAATAGGAGGGAAAACCCTCAGTAAGAGGTGTCAAGAGGGCGGCGGGGGGGGAGACCATAGATTATATTAAATTAGTTTAGATTAAAGGTCGCCAAATGCCTCCCTAAACATTATTTGGCTCAGGCTGTCATACATTGGGGCACCCAATGATAAGCCAAGCCCAACTTGAAAAGACAATCATGGCAACTCCCTCAACGCAGGACGGAAAGAGGAAGGTCAAACAGGAGATGGGTTGCCTCCGTTAAAAAGAATAACCCTTCATCTTGCAAAACTGGGAAGAGCGGTGTTTGTGAAAAGGACCTTTTTGGGGGGGGGCACTGGTTCATAGGGGCACCCATGTTTCAACTCCACAGAAGAGGAATCACCAGGCCAGATCAGACCAGCTTCCCACAGCAGTCTGTGGCCCTCAGCGGATAGGGGGAATTAAAAAAGAAAGAAAGAAACAAAACAAAAGAAAGCACACAAACGTGAGAACAATTCTTTGAAAGACCACTTCTGGTTTTCAGAATTCTACTGGGGGGGGGGAGGGGGGAGCTAAGAGCATCTCGCTGGAAAGGAAGTCTTTGTTCTCGGAAGCTTCCAAGAGTGAAAAACAGCATTTGTCAGTAGTTTTCCTAAATACAATAAAATATAGGGGAAAGGCACACAAACGATCTAGGGGACTCTCGTGAGGTGTAAAAAGAACCCTGGAATGCCACAAAGCCCGCAACTCATCCTTCACCCACCCTGAACTACAACCACCAGAATTATGATATTTCTGACTGTATGTGTGTGTTTTCTCTCCCCGTCCTGACTACTTGCAACACTTGTGTGTGCCACCTTCAATGGAATTAGGATGATGGGACACAGCATGAAGGGAAATTGGCATGATGGAACATGGTGTGATTTATAAGGCTCAATATTAACTGCACATTTACAGCTTTTCGCTAGACGCTTATGTTAGGACATAACAAGACAAGTTCGAGAAAATTAGACAGCTACCATTGGTTATTTCTTTCACGTGACATCTCGAACATTCTCGGAGCTGGGGAAAAGAAAAGTTTATACTTAAGTCTACAAGAGAGAGAGAGGCTTGCTTGGAATCTGGCTTC
Organism: Phrynocephalus forsythii; assembly: GCA_029282475.1. NCBI lineage: Eukaryota > Metazoa > Chordata > Lepidosauria > Squamata > Agamidae > Phrynocephalus > Phrynocephalus forsythii. Next base: position 204,428,476 of record JAPFRF010000001.1, on the reverse strand, counting down.
AAGATGTAAGCTAGATTTAGACCTAGCCAACATAGGCTTGTAATTTTTCATAGTATTAAGAGAGTGAGAATATCATAAGCTTCATTATTTTTCAGCCAATATTATATGATTGTATCTGATAAGTATTTTAATATTTTATATTGATTTTTATGAGTTTTTTTTTCATTTTTGTAACTCAGAATAGTGAATAAAGGGATTTCATTAAATTGATGCTCTCAGACTATTTGTTTTCTTTAAAAGAACCCACAGGAACTCAGGTAATTCTCGGCTAACTATGCTCCTACTCCTGAGTTTCCTTATACCACCTTTATTTAAAATGTGCATAACAGGATGCTTGTTTTAAGCTTCTGACCTGCCTGGTTTCTGAATCTGATTCTATGGCTCTCTTGGGGAAAGAAGAGTATGCCTTAAAATAATCCCGATTTTATTCCTCCTGCTGCACCGCTATTGAGACAGGGGAGAGGCGGGGAGAGGCAGCTCGCCACAGATTTCCCTTGAAAAAAAGCGGCACAGGCAAAGCACTTCGGAGCACCGTGGCTCTGCAGATCAATTCTGTTCACAATGTGCTATAAAAAGCGTAGCCGATGCGACCGCTTCAAAGTCTGTTCACAACGTTCATTGTGAACATCCTGACCTGAAGTGGCCTGCGGTTTCTTCTGTCTTCATTAAGGTGCTGTGGGGAAGCAGGTTCCTTTGCAAGGCTTATAAACATTAGTGTTTTCAATGTACTGAATGTGTTTCCTTGACTTTTGCTGTTTACATCTTCTCCGCTTACAAAGCCACTCTGAGCAAAAGGTGGCTGCCTGGAATAACGACAGAGGAAAGTGCGAGAGACGGCATTTCCTTGCAGCTAACTGGAAGTCAAGAGCAGGCTCGTGTTTTCTCTGAACCAAGGACGAGCGGGAGAAGAGAAGCAATCAGAAGGCCAGAGAGGCAGCTATGATGATGATAATGATGATGATGATAGCAAAAGATGCTTGAATTGCCATAGCCAATCAGAACAAGGCCAGTCTAATCCAGTCCCTCATTTCTGGCTGGTCCACAAAATTATTGTTTAAAAAAGACACTTCCTGCCTTATCACTGCACCCCAATCCTACCCACCCACGGTGCCCTGGAGGCCAAAATCCTGGAAAAAAATATTATTGTTGATTAATTGGGCATAAGGTTTTTATAATGTGTTTTGTGTTCATCTTTCTCTCTGTCTAAGGAATGTCCGGAGCTAATTCAGAAGCTGTTCTCATCTCTCAAACAAGAAATGTGATTGTTTATGGTTACCACTAGAGATGGGCACGAAACAAAAAAATGGTATTTCGGTTTTTCGTTTGTCCTTGAGAGGTCTGTTTCAGTTTGTTTCCGTTTGTCGTGAATTTTTGGAAAAATTTCGTTACCGTTTTTCGTTTTTTTGTTTGTCGTTTCTACCTGCTTTTTGCGCGATTTTTAAAGCATTTCCGTGCGCAGGCATCCCCCAATGTCCCAGACCAGAGGGAAAACACTAAAAAAATGGATGCTGGCAGAGACACAGTATAGACTAGGTATGCAGGGAGGCTGCAAAGGCAGCGGAGGGCGTTGCCCAGGGTGCAAGGCAGCCACAGAGTGACTGCACTGCGGGGCAAGGGAGGGTACTCACCGAGAGGTACGCAGCATGCACGCACACAGGGAGGCTGCAGGACTGAAGCTAGAGTCGCAGAGACAGCAATCCCAACCTAACTCCCACCAGAGATTGCAAGGAGGACGGGGGCTGCCAGACCTTTTTATGCCCTCTGTGGCTGCCAGACCTGCCTGCCCAGTCTGCAACCTGGGCATGCTATTGGTTGAACATGATCCCATCACATGGCTTGCCTCCATTTTGTGGCTGGTGTGACATCCATTTTAAAGGGAAAAGAAAAATACATCACGATGGGAGAAGACAAAAACAAACATTTTAAGAACCCCAACCCCCCTGGTAGGTATTATCAGACAATATAAATAATTATCACTGTGTTTTTACGGATGCCCAGGGTGTTTTTTAACATTTAAAACAGCTCATTTCATTGCGCTTCGCCATTAACGGAAACGAAATGTAACGACCACAATTTTTGTGGTTCTGTTCGTTTCGTTGCATTTTCATCACAATTTTCATTTGTCGTTTCATTACGTAACGGAAATGACAAACGGTAATGGAAACGAAAAAATGTTCGTTCGGTGCCCATCTCTAGTTACCACCTCTCTATCTTGTGCAGTCAAGGAATTGTAAGGGACCCCATGAGTCATCTAGTCCAACCTTTTTTCTACAAAGTAAGAACACCTTGGCTAAGGATTCCGTATCAGTAGCCACCCTGCCTCTGTTTAAACACCTCCAATCATGGACAAGCCCACCACTTTCCGAGGCATCCACTTCACAGCTGAACAGTTCGTGTTTCCCAAACATTCTTCCTCCTCATGAGATGAGTAGCCAAAATCTTTTCCCCTGACAATTTCAATCCATGCTTTCAGCCCCCTTCTTTGTAGAAAGCAAAGTGGCTCCATCTTCTACATAAGAGCCATCCTATCACCTCCAGGAGCAGAGGACACACCCAGTTGCCTCAGTTCGGCTCCCTTCCGGAGCCTGCTCACCATCATGGTCACTACCCTAAATTTCAAACAATTCAGCATTTGTTTCGGAAGAGAGATGGGCATTAATCGTCCAACTGGTGGTTCGTGCTGGTTTGTCCTTGAACCGAACGGGTGTACGGCTCCTTCCCAAGCCCCTCATCTTCTGGCAGGTGTCCTCCTACGGGCGCTGCCTCTGAGTGGGTGCCCGTCAGGATAGGAGGCAGGGCTGGGAACAAACGCCTGCTTGGCTGAAGGAGATGGACAGTTTGGGCCCATCTCCACTTGGGAATTATTTAGACCATGAAGGCCAGGTGGGAAAGCTGTCAAGAAGAGATGATGGGCAGGGTAAGTGAGTGGATGTGGGCGAGAAAGTTTCGAGAAGGCTGGTTTGGGTCGGCAAGGCACGAAATGGCTGAGAATGGGTGCCAAGAAGAGCTTGGAGCAATGAAGATGCAAGAATCCTTGGAATAAGGTTTCAGCATGACAGCCACCCCTCTAAAGCTGATACTTCACATCCATCTCATCCCTGTTTGCAGTCCCACTTGGGAGCGGTACGAAGTAATCTAACCGCATGTCCATTGCGGGATGAGGAGAGTTCATCTCGACCACACACCCTGAACTGCGATTTAAGCAGGATGAGAGATTCCCCTCCCTGGCCTCAGAAATCTGCTCATCACACTTCTTGTTCCAAGACGAGTGGCCGTGAGCTAAGGCTCGTCACACAATGTGCCATTCTCTATCTAACGGCAGGAGTGTGAAGTGCCATTCGCCAGTACATTCCGTATGGAGTCAGCAACGCAGCGCAGAGAGATTAAAAGACAAATGCCTCAAACTTAACTCTGTAACACATTGAAGGCAAGGCTTTGGAGAATCGAAACATCGAAAAACAGAAGGTCAGGGCCAGGAAAAAACCCCGGAGAACAAAGGCATGGAATTTCACATTCATCACAGAATGAGGATGTGCAGTAACAGTCATGCCGGTATCATCAATCACGCCCGTGCGTACACGGGAACAGGGACAGAACTGGAAGACCACATGACCGCATCCGACATCAACATGCAACAAACTTCCTCCCAGGACGAGAATGGACATGAAGTAACCATCTAAGTAGATCACCAATCTCCTGGCTGCTTCCCAAGTTCCTCGACTTTGCAGTTTTTAAGTGCTCCACTAGGAAACTGGTCACGGACTGCTACGGAAGATAGACAGTTACATTTTCTTATCATGCCAGGGTTGCACAATTGTAAATCTTCTACCCTAATGTTCATGTAATGCTTTTCTGTGTTTAATTAATCCCATCTCCTGGGCCTTGCCCCAGGCAGAGAAGATGACCACCGCAGAGTTTGGGCCAACTTTGCTTTTATCTCTCGAGTCCCTGCAAGCCCTAATGATGTAGGGGCAAGCATCACCTGGAGATTAGGGACCTTTGAGGTAAAACAAGATACCTTTTCAGGAAAGGGAAGCCCCAATCGTCAATGGATTGAGTTTAATTACAAGATGATGCTACCTCAGTAGAGCACCTGGCCACAGAACAAGGAAAGGCCCATGTTCTCAGCTAGCATAGGCTGGATGGAAGAGTCTTATATTTACAAACCTAAATGGCTCACATCTAAAGAGGGGTTATGTCCATCTCAAATCTCCTGTCTTCCACCAAGCTGCAATTTAGCTGATTGGATCAACTCATTGTAAGCCACCCAGAGTTCCTTAGGGAAGATGGGTGGGATAGAAATTCAATAAATAAGTAAATAAATAAATAAACATTATCGAAGGAGTCACACCCTGCCCTTTAGGATTACAGGGAAGAATTATAAAACCATCAACCTGACAAAACACAATCAAATGGCAAGTAAAGGCAGCCAGACAACACAAGGGCAGGGGCAACAGGAAAGAGCAGTGGAATAAGACATAAATGAATTAATCAACCACAGCTTAAAATGCATAAGACTTGGCATTAGGTGGGCTACACTGTGGAGAGCCTCAAAAACCAATGAGAGCACGCCAACTGAGAAGGATCACATGTTCCTATCACTCGGAACGTACATCCCGACATTGCTTCATCTTGCCATCCTGACCTTGCTTCATAGGAATAGGAATAAGAATCTTTATTGTCATCGCCCACTTGCAGGGACAACAAAATTTTCTTGCCGCAGTAAGTGAAATTAATTAATTAAGAAACGACTGCGTCCTCAACACAAGATGATAAGATCTCTCTCTCTCTCTCTCTCTCTCTCTCTCTCTCTCTCTGTGTGTGTGTGTGTGTGTGTGTGTGTGTGTGTGTGTGTGTGTGTGTGTGTGTGTGTGTGTGTGAGAGAGAGAGAGAGAGAGAGAGAGAGAGAGAGAGAGACGTGGAAGAGAGAGTCTGAGAATACAAACTTGTCTTTCATGCACAGCTGTCAGTGCGTAGAGCTGAAAAAGCAAAAGTATTGTCTTGTGTCATGAACTATGGAGAGTGATAGCATGGGATAGATTGTTTGCACCACGCACGCACGCACACACAAGAAAAAGCCCTATGCAACAAGACCAAGAATGAAAGAAAAAAAGAATCGTCCCAAAACGATCCCCACCCCAGTTCGTGGAGGAGACAAAAAAAAAACCACTTTGGGCACCAGAGATGGGATGGAATCTCTGTGGGCCTGTGTGGCGAAACCTGACAGGTACATCACAAATATTCAAATGATGTCAACTGGTTAACCAATGGAAAGTCTGTGGGTGGGGCTACAGCATATTAAAACATGTGCTTGTTGGAATAACTGGTAGATAGGGACTGGATAGGGTCTGGGAAGGATTCTGATGACTGTTAGGGACTGGTTAGGGTTTAGTTACGGTCTAAAGAATGAAACTAGAGTGTTGTAGAAATGGTATAAGAATGATGAGCATAGATAACTAAGAAAGTTTAAAATATTGTTCCAAGTTGATTTACAAGAATGTGTTCTCAATGTTTATTCAACTACCTGTGTGAAATGAATAAACACATCCACTCGTTTGAACTTTAAACATTTTGTGTCAGACTACATTTTTAATTGACGGAAATTTAAAGTAATTTTATTGATGACAGTATTTTAGTACCCAGATCCATGACAGCCCGAGATAGGCCATGGGTTCCATCTCCATCGCAGTGGTATCCCGAGGTACACACCTTGGTTTTCTCCCATGCAGAGGGTGTCTAGGGGGCCTGATGGGAAAGCTAACTCCCAGCCTCTGAAACCGAAGCCAGAACCCCTCCCTCACTGGGTGGTCCAGCAGCTCCTGTCAACCTCTGCTTGGCGCCTTTCGGGATCCTACGGATGCCGCTGGCTCACATCCATAGGCTCAGAGCCCCGAGTTCGGACGGCACCCAGTGCAGAAGGAACCCCGTCATCCAGAGGTCGCCTCCAGAGGACAAACAGTCCAGGGAGCCTGAGAACAAAGTCAAGGAGGCTACAGATCCATGCATTGGAAAAGGAACAGGCTCAGCCCTCAACAGAGCGCTGCAACTAGGGATGGGCAGGAAATGAAACCTGAAATGCTGTTTCATTGTTTCATTACATAACGAAGCAAAACAAAACAAAATGAGGAAGCAGCATTTCGTTTTTCCATTGAAACGAACCATTTCATTCCATCGTTTTCAAGCTCCTGCTGAGCTGTCAGTGGCTGGAGCCCTTTAAACCAGGCCCAGTCGGTACCAGCCCCCCCTGGTACCGACTGGGCCAGGTTTAAAGGGCTCCAGCCGTTGACAGAGTGGCAGGAGCCCTCAGAAAATGGTGCGGAGGGCAGTTTTGCGCTGCCCTCCCCATCATTTTTCAGTCTATTTTTCTGTTTCATGCCCATCCCTAGCTGCAATCGATTAAACTTAACTGGGGGGGAGGGGTTTGAGGAGATCAACACAGGAATGCTGCTCATACCTCACTACGTTAATTTTTTATTCATCTCTATGGGAACACCTCCAGTACCTGCCAGAATCTTGAGCTTTATCATGGCCTGGAAGGGGAGGAGGACACGTGGGCCTCTCCTGCCATCAGCTTGTCTCTCTCTCTCTCCTTACCACTGCTGGATGCCATTCCCCTCCTCAGAAGGAGGTTCTGGCCTGGAGAAGATGCCAGGAAAAAAAGGAGCTGGGGAGAAGCCATGCCAGGGAGCAAATATGGGAGCCCGGAGCTCTCTCCCCACCAGCAAGGCAGGCAGGATTTAAATTTCCCCATACCTGGGTTGAGAAGAGAGAGATAGAAATGCCCTTTTCTTCAGGCTGGAGGCTGAAAAGGGAATGAATTGTCTCCCTTTCATAGGTATGTCTGCAGCGGGGAGGGAAATGGAAATATGGAAAGTGGGGAGATAAGTGCCTGAGGACAGTGCTTCTTCTCTTGGGAGGCCATACCATTCCTTCAACGCAAATTGTGCGCTTCTTTGGGGCTGCCAGAATATCTTCCTGCTCAAAACCACGGCATCTACCGTTGCTCCAGGAAAGTTCCGGGAGAGAGAAAAGTCAGTAGCCTTTCACCAACTGACTCAAGAAAGTAGACCGCAATGCGTCCCTCAAAATGCTCAGCTCACACCAGTGGTGTAGCATGGGAGGAGGAGGAGGAGTCTCACAAGGGTGACTCAGCCTGGTGCAATATTTTAGGGGGTGCAGCTTGCCCCCCCACCCTCCCTGGGCTGTGCCAAGTGCCTCCTGGGCATATCTTCTCTGCCTACCTGCCTGCCTGCCTGCTCCCCCTCTTCCCTTCCTCGCTAGATCGGCCATGCCTCCGGCCCCCATCGCTAAGAGGTGCCATCTGGGAGACGCCAGCGGCAGCGGCAGGGGAAAGAGTAGCTCTGGATCCCTGTGCCTTCTTGGAGCACTGCCTGGCTTGGAACTGGTTCGGTGCCAGGGAGTAAACACCCGGTCTGCACCCGGCACCTGTGCCAGGATGAGAGCAGGTACCACTCAGTGTTTTCCGCTGGCCCAAGAAGTGGCCAAATCACAGCTGATTCCCTGCCAGATGGCTGGTGCGAACATTTCAGGACACCCCGTCATCCTTTTCCTGTACTCTCCTCAAGATATTGGTGCCTGCCTGGAGAGGCGATTTTTATTTTCCACGAAAGCTCATACGGAATGTCTGATGTTTGGGGGTCTAAATAGGGGGAATCACACCTCCAGCATTTGCATTGCGTAAAAGGACCACATAGCAAGTTCTCGTATGTTTTGGGTGAAGTAGGGCCTCAAGCTGAGAAATATTAAATATGTGGGTCTCTTACAAAGACTGGAACCTACTCTTATTGTCCACCGAAATCTACCGGTTCCTCTTTAAGGTGCGAGGTGAGGATTCCGTGTGTCCAGAGCCCCAACCTGTTTCCTGCCAGTTGTCACACACACACACACACACACACACACACACACACACACACACACACACACACACACAAACTGTATCACTCAATTACAGGATCCTTCTAACCAGCAGCTTATTTTTTTAATGGAAATGATTCACATCCTAAGCCCCTTTGCTAAGCTTCTTTGACATTAAGGACAGCCAGAATCCTGCTAGTCACACCCCCTGGCAGACCTCGGTCACCCTCAATTTCAGCAGAGGATTGCACAAGTTTAGAAGTCAGGGCAGCCGTTTGTGACTGGGGCCATGTGACCGGGAGGAACAGCACGCTGCTAGGCTAATTCCTTTAAACTGCAACAATTTGCCACTGAAATTTAGAGCGAAGGAGTTATTCACGCATTAATGGGTAGCAGGATTCCAGCGGACAGATGCAAAATTATACAGAACCACTGGCTTTTTTTCTGCCCCTGTTGACCAAATGGGGGAACTTAATTCTGTTGACAAAAGGGAGGAGGGTGTATGGTTGTGAAAGATGGAGAGTCAAGAAAGCCAGCGGGGTGGGGGGGGATTGATTTGTTTGAAATGAGGTGCTGGGGGAGAGCATTCCAGGTACCCTGGGACCCATTTCATTTTTCGTTTTGTCTCATTCCTTTCTGTTTTGTTTCATTTTGAACGATTTTGTTAAAAAATCTTTTTGTTTGTTTTTGTTTCATTTTTTAAACATGTGTATATGTGTACTGTGTGTGTATGGTGCTTGTGCAACATTTTGTGTATGTGTGTGTGTGGTGCTGGCACAACATTTCCCCCTCCCCCCCCCGGGCTTTTAAAACTTGTTTCCCTCTCCTAAGCCCCGGGTTTTGTTTTCCCCACTTGCTGATCAGCTGGCGTGCGGGGCTTGCGGACAGGGGAAAAGTTTCAAAAGCCGGGTGGGGAAAACCGTGTGCTTTTAAAAACAGCTGATCAGCTGGGGCGCGGGGCTTAGGGAGAGGGGGGATGCAAAAAGCCCGTCTTCCCGATCGGTTTCCCATAAGAATGCATTTCATCGCATTTCATTTTCTTTGATGGGTCACTTCATTTTTGGTTTCCTTAGGGAACGAAATGGAAAATGGAAAACAAAATGAAAAAAAAAAATCATTTTGTGCCCATCTCTAGTTGTTTTTATATAAGCAGGTGATATATATGTATGCCAAATAAAGTAATCTTCCCACACAGGCATGTTCTAGAACAATGGCTCTCACGCCACCACCCCTCTCATGCACACAACGAATCAGACCTCCCCCTTCCCATCCTCAGTCATATCCGGAGTCCACCGCCAGGAGCCACCACTTCTAGCATCAAGGCCGGTCAACTGCCTGCCTGGGAATCCTGCTGGAACAGCCGTTTGGGCACATGGCAGCAGACGACATGCAAGAGGCATGGATTTCAACGCTCCTCGCCACCCGCTCAGCCCATGCAAGTCACTAGCAATTAGGATTAGAAGTAACTGTTGCTTTCCTCAGGCTACACTTAATTCAGTTTAAAACTGCATTAATCTTGGCTCAGAGGAGGTCCTGCTAATCAGCCAAGAGTGACTGTGTCGAGGTTTAGTGTGGCTTAGTGCAGATTAAGCTGGGTTGTATTAAATGCACACCCCCAAGTTAATCTTGGTTAATTACGGAGAGACTCCACTTTCTCATCTGGATTAGACTCTCTTGGCATGAAATGCGTTTATACGGGAGCATCACAAAACAGGTATATTGTGAGATGCTCTGCTATATGCTCTTTCACTCCTCTTTCAATAGACGCAGTTGATTGGGGTAAAGCGGTATCCCAGGATCCAAATGACATACCCTGCAACTATGCTAGGAAGAGCAGCAACCCATAAAATCCATCCTAAACAGGACAGAACCCACCTCTGCTATACCGTGATCGGTTTTTGGCCACTGTGTCCCTGAATGTCTTTTTCAAGTTATTATATTTTTTTGGTCATTTTTTATGGTTTGCGTGCTTCTAATTGTTATTTTGCATTTGAAATAGCATATTGTTTAAGAGCTATTGTGTTTTTAGTACTGTACTCTTCTTTTTTTTTTTAATACTGTGAGCTGGCTTGAAAGGCAGGGAGATAGAAAGGCAGATATTTGGAGAAAGGTGGCCTATAAAACAAACAAACAAGCAAGCAAGCAAGCAAATAAATAAATAAATAAATAAATAAATAAATAAATAAATAAATAAATAAATAAATAGCTACCCGAGTGCCTTTACATTTCTGTGGTGGAAGTAACAAAAGACCAGATGGGGCTACCTTGACCCTCTGGAGCTTAACGTGGGACGCCACATGTCCCAAATACATTTGCCACATCCCACGTACAAAACACCAGCATCGAAGCCGGATCCGCAGCAGCAACGGCCGAACAATTAAAAAGACAAAAATGCGAAGATTTGGCAACAGGAATTGACTTTGTCCCTGTAGCCATCGAAACATCTGGAGTCTGGGGAGAATCAGCCTTGAGCCTAGTCCAGGAAATAGCTTGCAGGATCGCCACTACTTATCAAGATGGCCGAGCACCAATAATGTCCCTGAGGCAACCGCTCTCAATCACTGTCCAAAGAGGGAATGCCTGCTGTGTGCTTGGCACTCTAGGCCAGCTGACTAAATAATGGTGTTTTCTAGTAAAGTGATTTTAACCAGTACAATAAATAAATTAATAAATAAGTAAATAAATAAATAAATGTCCATGAGGCAACCACTCTCGATCGCTTGTCCAAAGAGGGAATGCCTGCTGTGTACTTGGCACTCTAGGCCAGCTGACTAAATGGTGTTTTCTACTAAAGTGATTTTAACCAGTACAATAAATAAATAAATAAATAAATAAATAAATAAATAAATAAATAAATAAATAAATAAATAGGAAGCATGGGTTAATGGACAGGGGATGCTCTAGGCCAGTGGTTCTCAATCTTGGCTCTCCAGAAGTTCTTGGATGACCCCCCGAAGCCTTCAACACTAACTGTTCTGGTGAAAATTTCTGGGAGTTGGGAGTCCATTAACACCTGAGGACACAAAGTTGGGAACCACTGTTGTAGTGCATCTCCAAGCAAACGCAAAAGGGAGATTTTATCCACTGCCCTACAATCGTTGCTGTTGCTTATGTTTCTTCGTATTTTGTGTGACATAATTTTTACTAGGAATGGTGGATCATCCATGGAAAAACAGTTACTGGTCTGAAGACCAAACACCACTTAACTCCCGTGTCTTGCCTAGCGATACCAGGGAAGGGAAAATAATTTGCCGAGATTCTCACAAGACCTTCATGTTCTGTTTGTTCCAGCTTTTGGGACTACTTTGAAAGCACAGCTCACCTTTCCTAAGAGATCTGCAAACGCGGTAGGGGTTTGGCTACCTTTTAAGAGGAAAAAGGATATATTTTTAAAAAACCACGCCTATGTTTGATACACATTTCAAAAGTAAGCAGCTCAAATGGATACAAGTGAAAAACACAGAAAAAAACACTGTAATTGATACAAAAAAGCCAACAGTACAGAACCTGGGAGCTATGGAAAATATCAAAGCATGGGGAAACTTAAATGCACTCCAATTTCCACATTGGGGGTAAATCGTGTAACTTAAGAATACAATTGCCAGAATATTTGTATTTCGAGGACCATGTGGCCGCTTCCTGATTTTTTTCTGAATGTTGTAACTTGACATGAACAAAAATTGGATGTTGGTGGGGACCAAGATGTGGCAACCCAGACCTTCTCACACATGCAACCTATACTGTATTTATTAAGGATGGGCACGAACAAAAAAAATAGTGTTTCAATTTGTTTCATTTCTACTAGTGGTTCATTTTGTTTTGTTTTTTTAAACCAAATTTTTGTTAAAAATTGTAACAAAATTAAACAATAATGAAATGATTTGTTACTCTATAAAATGTTTTTCCTGGGTCCTAGAGGTGCCAAATTTGGTGGGTAGCTTTTTACAAGGGAGCCATTTGACAGTGTTATGAAATGTCTGTGAAGATTCTTAGTCATCCAGGTGAGTTTATCTGGCAGTTGAGTCATGGCTACTGGACTTCTTTTTTTTGAGAGATAGAAACGTTTCGCTGCTCATCCAAACAGCTTCATCATGATGAAGCGGTCCAGTAGCCATGACTCAACTTCCAGAGCATAATGAAATGTTTCATTTTCAAAGGGAAAAAATAAGTGTTTTATTTCATAACATTTTGAAAGCTTACGAAATGACAAAAGACTGTGTCATTTTTCGTAAGGTGCCCATTTCTAGTATTTATCATTTGTGGCACACTGAGGGAAAACTAAAAGGCCCGCCTTCTCCACCTCCAGAACAAAGCCAGTCACCTTCCTGCAATTGAAAATACAACTTTTAATCTAGCAATGATCTAAATTGGGATGCAACATTGCGATATTAACAGCCAAAACTCTCCCAGACCGGGGCAGGACTCTACGAGTACCACAAGCGAGCCTCTGAAGGATGATGCTCTAAGGTTCATGCATGCTACAGTTGCAGTTCGTTAGACAACTATGCATATGAACCTACCCAGCAATTAAGACCTAGGCAGGGAGCCCTCCTGAAAGAGCCATCCCTCAAGGACAGGCATGTCCAAACTTCAGCCCTCCTGATGTTTTGGACCATAACTCCCACAGTCATTTGCCATTGGAAATACAAGCTTGGAATTCTGGGAGTTGTGGTCCAAAACATCAGGAGGGATGAAGTTTGGACATGCCTGCTCAAGGAGGTGAAATGAATGGTTTGCAGGTGTAGGGCCTTTTCGGCAGCTTCCCCAAGACTATGGAATGCTCTCTTGAGTGAGACCCACCTGGCGCCGACGTTGATGATATTTCGGCGCCAGGTAAAAACCTTCCTGTTCTGGAAGTTTTTAAACTGATGATTGTGGGTCCTGATGGCAATTTTAGTGTTGTGTTTTAATGTATTGTTTGTATATGTTTTTTATTGTTTTAATGTTATTGTAATTTTGATGTTTAATTGCTTTTTTTTAATTGTGAGCCACCCAGAGACCTCTGGGTAGTGGGCAGCATACAAGCTATATAAATAAATAAATAAATAAATAAATAAATAAATAAATAAATAAATAAATAAATAAATAAAGTCTCTTCTCACCTCTGAACAGCCTTTTTCATCTTCTTGCACATATTTCTTTTTCATGAGCAAACGAGGACGAAGGATGGAAATTCATAAGAACATAAGAACATAAGAACATAAGAAGAGCCATGCTGGATCAGGCCAAAGGCCCATCTAGTCCAGCTTCCTGTATCTCACAGCGGCCCCACCAGATGCGTTTGGGAGCGCATGAGACTAGATATCTGTCTCCTGATACCACTCTCCTGCATCTGGCCCTTGAAGTACCCTGGTTTAAACCCTGGAGGTTACACATCTCCATCATGGTTTGTAACCCGTGATGGACTTTTCCTCCAGGAATCTGTCCAAATCCCTTTTGAAGGCATCCAGGCCAGATGCCATCTCCACCTCCTGTGGCAGGGAGTTCCATAGACTTACAACGTGCTGGGTGAAAAAATATTTTCTTTTGTCAGTTCTTACTCTCCCAGCCTTCCATTTGAGTGTATGTCCCCTAGTTCTGGTATTTTGAGAGAGGGAGAAGAGCTTCCCTCTATCCACTTTACTCATGCCCTGCATTATTTTGTACGTCTCAATCATATCCCCCCTCAGGCGCCTTTTTTCCAGACTAAAGAGGCCCAAATGTTTTAGCCTTTCTTCATAAGGGAGGTGCCCCAGCCCAGTAATCATTTTAGTCACTCTCTTCTGCACCTTTTCCAGTTCCACTATGTAATTCAGGAGGTCTCTACTTCTGGAATCTTAAGGTAGCCCATGCCAGCATCATAAGCGAACTCAGCTGCCAGAATTTCACATTTTGGAGGCAAACTAGCCATCACGTCCTTGCCATGTATAAAATTTCAGGACAAGGCCATGCCAATGACAGCGAGCGCAAGGCCCCCTCGCCAGGAGGACAACGAAAGGGATTGGGTTTCGAAACAAGCCACAGTTTTGACAGTTAACGGTGCTGTGTGCCTCTTGTTATGCTCGCTGCGTCTCTCCTCTCACCGGCTCATCCTTCCCAAAACAGCAATACATCCTTGACAGGTAATGATCCTCTTGTTTGCCAGTCGGCCACGTCGAAGCAAGAGGAAATAATCCAGCGCTCAAAACACTTTGATGGGTTGTGGTGGTGAAAGAATATTTGTCTTCCCCCTAGCCGGATGGCTCAGGGAGTTAGATCTCTGGCTGCAGAGACAAAGGTTGCGAGTTCGATTCCCCGTTGGGTCTCCAGGGGGAAAGAGACAGCTTTGTGGTGACCTTGGGCAAGCTTGCATGGTCCCAGGGCACCGCACCCCCCAGAAGATGGGGAAAAATGGACCACTTCTGAGCATCCTCTACCTGGAAAATGCTGGAAAGGAGTTACCATTGGTCTGAATTGATTTGGTGGCACAAAATTATGAGGAAACTGGCTGGATAATTTAATTTTATTTTATTTTATTTTATTTTATTTTATTTTATTTTATTTTATTTACTTTAAATATTTTTACGATGCCTTTCTCTTTGAGGCATGTTACCCAGTGGATTAAGTATCTATCTGGCTGCAGAGTCATAACATTGGGTGTTTGATTCTTCTGGAAAGGGTTGCAGTGAGTCAAAATGACCTTGACGGCACTCAGTTATAATTAGTATTATTGCCAGATCCCAAGTGATTTGGTTAGAAGTTTCCATAATGAAAACAAAGGCACAACCATGCTTTTCCAACGGTGGCTACAGGGCTTCGAACAGACTGTGGGGCTGTCTTAACCAGAGGTATGATCCACTCCGAGTGCCATCAAGCAGACCTGGGTGTGATCTGGAAGGCATGAGCTGTGTCTAGGACTAGAGCAGTTTCTGTTGAGTACAGCCAAAGATCAACCATGTGGATACACACACACACACACACACACACACACACACACACACACACACACACACACACACACACACACACACACACACACAAAGTAAAGCAAAGGGCATCTAAGTATGAAGTTCCTGTGAGAAGGCATCCGGGGTGATGGGAAGCACACTTGGGAAGCCAACATTTCCCACCCCCATGTGTGCGATGACATGAAACCCAGAAGAGAACTGTAAGCTATAGAAGAGCCTTGTGGTGCAGTGGTTGAATTGCTGTACTGCCACTATAACTGTGTTCACGACCTGGGATTCAATTCCAGGTACAGCAGTCCCCGGCTACATCGCGGTTCGTATATTGCAGTCCCAATATATCGCGAATTTTCATTTAGAGAGAAGTTACTTGCATGGAGCCTCTCCCATCCCCTACTGCAGCCGGGATTCCCTCCCATCCATCACGCTGTTTGCAAAGAGATCTCTTCCATGGAGCCTCTCTACTCCCCTTCTGCAGCCAGGCTTCCCCAGTCCCAATCAGCATGTTTGCAAAACGTTCTCCTCCACGGAGCCTCTGCCCTCCCCTTTTGCAGCCTGGATTCCTGAGTTCCATTCACCTTATTTGCAAGCCTCCCTTTTTGCAGTTTGGATTCCACAGTTCCAACCGCCGTGTTTGCAACCCTCCCCTTTTGCAGCTTGGATTCCACAATCCCAATCACCTTGTTTGCAACCCTACACTTCTGCAGTATTGATTCCTCAGTCCCCATCATCTCGTTTGCAACCCTCCTCATTTGCAAAGAGGCTTCCACAGAGCCTCTCTCACCCCCTGCTGCAGCTGGGATTCTACAGTCCCAATCACCTTGTTTGCAAGCCTCCCCTTTTGCAACTTGGCTTCCACAGTTCCAATCACTTCATTTGCAATCCTCCCTTTTGCAGCCTGGTTTCTCCAATTGAATCACCTCATTTGCAGAGGTCTCCTCCATGGAGCCTCTCCACTCTCCTTCAGCAGCCGGGATTCTACAGTCCCAATCACTTCATTTGCAGAGGTCTCCTCCACAGAGCCTCTCCACTCCCCTGCTGCAGCTGGGATTCCACAGTCCCAATCACCTTGTTTGCAAGCCTCTCCTTTTGCTTCCTGATTCCCCAGTCCAATCACCTTGTTTGCAGAGGTAACCTCCATGGAGCCTCTCCACTCCCCTTCTGCAGCTGGGATTCCACAATTCCAATCACCTCGTTTGCAGAGGTCACCTCCATGGAGCCTCTCCCCAACCCTCCCCTGCAACCAGGATTGCCCCCCCCTTACCTCATTTGTAAAGAGGCAAAGGAGGTGATTGGGGCGGGGGAATACTGGCTGCAAAAGGGGTGGGGAGAGGATCCATGGAGGAAACCTCTTTGGAAACAATGCAATGAGAGGTGTCCGCATATCATGGGTTTTCCTTTATTGTGGGTGGTCAGGAACATAACCTGCACGATAAACCAGGGACTATTGTAGCAGGCTGAAGTTTTACTCAGCTTCCCATCCTTCCGAGGAGGGTAAAATGAGTACCCAGCTGGCTAGGGTGGCAACCTGTAGGCTGCATAAATAAATTGTAAACTGCCCAGAGACTGCTTGAGGCACTGTGGGATGATAGGTAACCAGCATGCTATTTTTGCTTTTTGCTTGAGATGGCATGTGTGTTTCTGACATTTCAAGCAGCCTCTAAATGAGATAAAAGGAGACATACAAGACATTGCAAGGAAAAGAAAGAAGGGGGTGACCCCAATTAAATTCCCAGGTAGAACTGCCATCTCCTCGGAATCCAGAAGTTGGGTCATGGCAGCTGGACTTCTTTTCTTGAGAGACTGAAACGTTTTGCTACTTATCCAAGCAGCTTCGTCCCACTCTTACCTCTGGGGAATCGGATGTTTTCCAGGAAAGCTCACACTAAAACATAGCAGTTGGCCTTTAGGGGGCTTCTGGTCTTGGTTTCCCCACCTCCATCCCAATTTTCTTTTGTTTTGCCTGATTTTCAAAACGGCATGTTTGCAGACCAAAACTCTTTCAAATACTTTGATTTAGAGCTGGAATCCACTATATCATCCCTGGAAAAATCCACTTATCTCCCAGCAGCCCCAAGGGCAGCAGTTAAGCTCAGAAGGATACAGGAAGGCTCAGAGGTGGGGTGGTAGGTGACGACACCCTAGGGCACCCTAGGGCACAGGGTCCAGGAGTCCTTGCTCCATGACATCTTCCAACAGTTCCCAGAAGAATCAGGGGGCCATGTTGATGCCCACCCAGCCATTCCCAAAGCAGATCTTTCATTCCTCTCCATTAACCTCCCATATTTACATGAACGCTCCGAGGGAGATGGGTCCCAAGGTTCGGAAAGAAATGTAGCACAAGGTGTCCTCATCGATGAGGCCAAACACATCTCCATCTCTGCTCATTTTCACCGGTTCTGGTGAGCCTCACGGAAGGCTCTGAATTAGTTTCTGGGGACTCTCCCTTTTCTGGCTGGAGATGAGAGCCGAGGACGGAAGGATGTTGAGCCTCAGATAAGATCAAAGGCATTCATGGCCGGCAGCCAGGAAAGGAAGACTGGCCTGTTTGGAGCAGCTGCACGTCTTTCTTGGAGATTCGGAGTAGAGATGGGCAGGAAACAAAAAAAACTGAAACGCTGTTTCATTGTGTTTGTTTGTTTGTTTTTATACTGCCCATCTTCCCAAGGGAACTCTGGGTGGTGTACAACAATCACATAAAACAAGACAAAAACGCAAACACTCCAACAAATTTTTAAAAAAATCCTGGCAAGATGGCGGAGCAAGAATGGATGCCTTACTCACAAAGGCCCATTGAATACTGATTAACAGAGCACTTATATACATTTGTCTGTCCAATCAGGTAACACAGTACATCATGGCTATTGCATGCACCGTGCATCAGCCAAACCCATTTAAACCCCTTCTTTTCATCTACAGTCTAATAGAAAAAAACCTTTAGACTGAATCACTGTGACTTTGCACATTTTCAGACTCCATCTTATAAAATAATTAAATACATACAGACCATTTATTTATACACCTGTCTAATACATAGTTTCACTAACATCTGACATTTTAAAAAAAGCTTGGCAAGATGGTGGAACAGAGCAAAACAAAACAAAACAAAAAGCCCTTTCACTCAAGACAACACGCCTCTTTCTCCCGCATTGATATGTGCTGGGCCTCACCTAATCTTTTACTTAATACAAGGGACATAGAAGTCCTACCCCGAACAATTTCCGATCATAATGCTATCTTGTGGACATTGAAATCTTCGGGTAAGCCCAGACACTGGAAAATCAACTCAGCTTTGTGGACTGACAAAGAATTTATTCTGGAGGCTGCCAAAGATTTGAATTTATACTTTGAACTGAACCTGAACAAGGGTACCCCATTGAAAACGGTGTGGGATGCCTCAAAGCCCTACTTTAGAGGGTTTGTCATCCAATACATGGCAAGACGGAACAAAGAGAGAGAAAAGAGATCTGAATCTATCCTCAATATGATGGAAAAGCTTGAAAAGGACTTAATTCATGACCCACGCAACGAGCAGCTGAACAAAGACCTAGCTTCCTGCAGGCATGAACTTAATTTGATCCTTACAGCAGATATAGCCCATAAAATCAAACTGGCCAAGCTGAACTTTGTTGAAAATGCAAATAAACCAGGTAGATGGTTAGCCTATAGGCTAAAAAAGGTACAATCTCAAAAACTTATTTTAGCACTTAAAGATAAAACTGGGGAAAACCAGACAGAGCAGCTACAAATTCAAAAAATTATAGAGGCATATTACCAGAACTTGTTCAACCCGGAGACAATAGATAAAGATGCCATCTTTCAATACCTTGAACAAGCCAACTTTCCAAAACTTACTGAAGAACAGAGAGCTTCGACGAACGCTCCTATAACAATGATGGAAATAACAGAGGCTATTAATCACCAAAAATGAACAAGGCCCCCGGACCTGACTCGATACCGGCACAATTCTATAAAAAAATTTCTGAGATAGTCTCTGGAAATATGAAAAATCTTTTTACATCTATTTTAGAGCGTGGAGACATACCAGATTCATGGAAACTATCTCATACAACACTGATTCCTAAAGAAGGGAAACCCAAAGACCTGATATAGAATTACAGGCCAATCGCTCTCCTAAATGTGGATTACAAAATATTTGCAACTATTTTGGCAAACAGATGGCGGACGATCCTACCCTCTTTGATATCCCAAGATCAAACCGGCTTCCTTCCGAAAAGGCGCCTTCAATCCAACATTAGAACTTTCCTCAATGCGTTGGAATATTATGAGTGCCACGCTGAGAAGCAAGTAGCCTTCGCATTCATCGATGCTGAGAAAGCATTCGATAATGTATCCTGGTCTTTACTCAAAACTCAGTTAGATTATCTACAGTGTGGACACAGAATGTTACAAGCAATTGAACAAATTTACTCCGCCCAAAACACTAGGATTGTAGTCAATGGCTACCTTACAGACAAAGTCAAGATACACAAAGGCACCAGGCAAGGATGCCCTCTCTCCCCTATGCTGTTTATATTAACTTTAGAGGTACTATTCCATGTTATAAGAAACACCCCAGGTATCCAAGGCCTACAAAGCAAAGGAGAAGTTTATAAGGTGCAAGCCTTTGCGGATGATCTGTTGGTTATTATGGAGGACCCTCAGACCTCCACTCCAGAACTACTAAAGATTTTGGAGGCCTACTCCAAAATTTCAGGACTAAAGGTAAACAGAGAAAAAACACTGTTGCTTACTAAAAATATGACTCCACCTATGACCGAAAAATTGGTAAACCAATCGGGTTTCCAACATGCTAGTAAGGTAAAATATTTGGGTATTACCGTATCTAACCGTTGTAACACTTTACTTAAAGATAATTATCTTAATGGTATAAAAGCAATCAAAGCTGATTTGGAAACCTGGTCAAGACTTCAATTATCCTTAATGGGCAGAATTGCTGCAGTTAAAATGAATGTCTTACCTAAACTGCTCTTTTTATTTCAATCCCTACCTATATTATCTAACTTTAAGATCATTTCAGACCTGGAAAAAAGTATACGTGTATTTATATGGCAAAAGAAAAAAGCAAGGATTAGAAATGTTTATCTACAGGACAGAACTAAAACGTGGCTTTGCCCTGCCCAATTTGGTGTTATACTACAAGGCCGCTACCATGACTTGGATTAAAGACTGGATTTTGATGACAAATAATAGAATACTGCAGCTTGAGAGCCACGGCTTGGATAAGGGTTGGCATCATTATATATGGTATAAGGGTAATATACCTACCCTTTTTAAAAAGCACTGGATAAGGAATGCCTTAGTTAAAATATGGTTACCGATCAAAAAACAATTTTACCCCAAAGCACCATTGTGGTTAACTCCGTTGGGAGCGGTTATTAGCCCCCACATAAGTGTAACCCCAAAATTTTTAACTTACAGACACCTTCTGAACGCTGACATCTCTTTGAAATCATTAGAAAAATTAGTGTCAGAAGGTTATAAGGTAGACTGGTGGAAGTACCAACAAATATACTCACAGATCTTACTAAAGAGGGGGGATTTATGACTAATGATACTCCACTCGACAAAATATTATCCTCTGGTGACTCAAAGCTCCTTAGTAAATTTTATAGTATGTTGTTAAATGAAAAAATGATTGATACACTGGTTAAAGACACTATGATAAGATGGGCAGAAAATTTTGGTTATTCTATTCACCTAAACAAATGGGACTCCTTGTGGAACAAATCTATAGCCTTTAAGGAAAATTGTTATAAGATGTTCTATAGATGGCATTTCTCACCACACTGTTTATCTAAGATGTATAACTGCTCACCTAAATGTTGGAAATGTAAACATGACTGTGGTACTTTTTACCATATGTGGTGGACATGTAAAGAGGCAAGGGCATACTGGATAATGGTGAAATTGTTTTTGGAAAGATATTTGAAGATTAAGTTAGAGCTTAGACCAGATTTTTTTTTATTAAATATAGTAGATATTAATATTCCCTATGACCAGAGATATGTACTTCACCATGTAATTGTTGCTGCAAGGATATTGTATGCAAAATCCTGGAAAAAACCAGATGTGCCAACAGAGAGAAATTTTCACGAAAAGATAAGAGAATGCATTGAAATCGACAGACTCTCCGGCTTTCTAAAGGGAGACTATGATGAGATTTCTCGGAGAAGATGGCAAGAAGTAAAAAACCTACTAGCATTGTGATATTATTTGGTGATTTGTTAATAGGTTAAATCGTTATTTTTGGCTTGATATATTCAATGTAATTTTTAAACTGTATTCCTTTCCCCCCATACCCCTCCCCCTTGTCCCCACCCTAAAAAACCCAATAAAATTACTTAATTAAAAAAAAGCCCTAATGGTTGCCAAATGCCTCTCTGGAAAGCAGGGTCTTAAGCGCTTTTCTAAAGGCAGGCAGGGACTGTGCAAGTCGAATCGCACTTCGCAGTTTGTTCCAAAGTGAAGGGGTGGCCACAAAATGCCATTTTTCCATCTAGAATGAAACAATTCATCCTAGAGGAATCCATGGCAGGGGAGCCCAAGCGCTTCCCTGAAAGCCCCCGAAATTTGGGAAAGTTTGGGGGTCAGGAAGCTGAGTTATGAAGCTCCAAAGGGGGTGACCTTAGGGGGGGAAATCTTTCTAATTGGAATCGGAAGCCAAGCAATGGTTTGATTATGGCTTGGCTTCCAAAGTTCCAATTCCAATGGAATTTTTTTTCCTAGAGGCACCCGCTTTGGAGCATCATAACTCAGCCCCCTGAAACCCAATCATTTCCAAATTTCAGGTGGTTACCTAGAATCGCTTGAGGAAGGTGCCGATGCCACTTTGGTTATTTAGACCCAGGGAAGCATAGTGTTTCATTTTGTTTCATTTCATAACAAAACTACCTTAACAATTCCTTACAAATGGAACAGAACGGAGCTACTACAGAAACGAAATGCAACATTATTTTTCCATTTCGTGCCTATCTCTAAATCAGGTGGGTTTCTGGGCTTGGCCTTGAACATGTGTTCCCAGCTGAGACCTCCAATCAGGAGGGTTCTCCTGCAGTACACCAGGTCCCCTTCTGCTTTGTCGCAAGAAAAGCAGGCATTAAGAACATAAGAACATAAGAAGAGCCACGCTGGATCAGGCCATTTCACAGTGGCCCCACCAGATGCATCTGGGAGCACACGAGACTAGATCTCTGTCTCCTGATACCACTCCCCTGCATCTGGCTCTTGAAGTACCCCAGTTTTAAGCCTGGAGATTACACATCTCCATCATGGTTTGTAACCTGTGATGGACTTTTTCTCCAGTCGTTGATCAGGTGGATGATGGAACCTGGCCTATAACAATGGGTGGGGCAACCAGGCTCCCCCCCCCAAATCCCAAACATAGAGGGGTTCATCTCTTCGCCCTGACTTGCAAGAGCTGTCCAGCAATCTAGAAAACCATCATTGGAAGAGACGTTGCTATGGCCAGCCACACAGCCGACAGACTAGGCCACTGAAGGAAAGCAGAAGGAAGAGAGTCACTCAGACCAGCACCCTCGAGGAAAGGGAAGGTGGGTCTGGTAACGGTGGTGATTACCTGTGGAGAAATGAGAAGCTGTCAAGGTGGTTTAGTCCTGGGATTACTTCTTGCATCCTTTACACCTCACAAACTGCCCAGTTGATTTGGGAATGCTGTTTTGCAGGTGGCCTCGGTTGTCAAAATTATTAGAGGAGAGAGAAAGATAATGCTCTATACTCACAGCATATGTAGGGATGAGGAAGAGCCTCCTTCTCTCTTCACCCTTAGATGTATTTTCTGTTGTGGCTGACCTGCCAATTGTTGCCCAGATGTCACAATGTGCTCAAATTCATGCAAATTTGTCCAGAACCAAACTCTCTACTGCCTTTTTCAGAAAGTGTCATTCCACATACGTAGAATCATAGAATCATTGTAGGGTTGGAAGGGACCTTAGAGGTCTTCTAGTCTAACCCTCTGCCCAAGGCAGGAGACCTCATACCCACCCAGGACAGATGGCTGTCCAATCTCTTCTTGAAAACCTACTTCATCCCAGCTTTCTTTCTTTCCTGGTGCGTTAATTTTTTTTCAAGGGAAAGGGTGGCAGAGCTACATGGGTGTCAAGTGCAGGTGTCATGACACAGAAAAGAAGTACCTCTTCTCTTCTGCTCACTTTCCAAGCCAGAGGTCCCCCAGGGCTTGGCAAGGTTCATGGAGGAATGTCGTCATGTCAAGGCTGCTGAAATCCATGAGAATAAAGAACCCTGGATGGTGCCTGAAAGAGCCAAAAGGAATGTGATGGAGGAGGAGCACAGAGTGTATCTCCTCCCTTCCTCCATGATATGATGGCCTTTCTATGAAGGGAGAACTCCTAAAGGAGATGTCGGGCACTGCCCATGATCTGAATGACAACTGGGGCTTGGGAATTATTGCTGGCACAAAAGAGAAGGGACTGCTTCAGACACATCAGAAGATAGAACGTGTACAACCTTGATTCTGTGTATGCTGTACATTCCATATCCTGTTCTGACTTGTGAAAATGGAAGAGACCAAAAGACCAGCTTTTTGTTTTAAGGTAACAGTAAAAGAAAAGTGTTATTCTTATATACCACCCCATACCACTTCAAGTAGTCTCTGGGCGGTTTACAGTTTTAATTACAGTGTGCAGGCTACACATTGCCCTCCCATCAAGCTGGGCGCTCAGTTTGCCGACCTTGGAAGGATGGAAGGCTGAGTGAAACTTGAGCCAGCAGCTACCCGGGATTGAACCCCAGGTTGTGAGCACAGCTGTACCTGCAGGACAGGCATTTAACCACTGCGCCACATGGCTCAGTAGCTCCACACAACACACTCACTCAAGACAATATGGTTGCAGAACAATCCAGGATGAAGAATTTCTTGAATGCCTCTAGCTCTCGAACATGCGGGGCGTTCAAGAGAAATCTGGACTGGTCTCATTTAGATCTGCTTTGATCTGGATTCCCACGCTGAGCAGGGCACTGGACTCGAGGGCCTTAGAGGCCGCCTGCCAACTCCAGGATTCTACGATTCCATGACCTGAAGTCATGGTTTGCTCACCGCTTGTTCTCACCACCTATTGCTTGAAGTAGCACTTGTCAACTTTGTGGGTTCCCAGATGTCCATGGACCTCAACTTCCTACAGCTTTCATAACAAGCTGTCCTGGCCAGGATTTCTGAGAGCCATAGTCCAAGACCATCTGGAGACCCAAGGTCAGGAGCCACTGGTTTAAAGCGCTGCTCCTCTGGTTCAGATGCACCAGGGAGTATCTGTTGGCAAGAAAGCACGCGCCTCTGTTCTCATAAGTATGTTCCTAGTGTATTGTGTACAATTCTGGTCACCGCATCTCAAGAAAGACATAGTGGAATTGGGAAAAGTGCAGAAGAGAGCGACCAAAATGATTACTGGGCTGGGGGACCTCCCTTATGAGGAAAGGCTAAAACATTTGGGGCTCTTTAGTTTGAAATAGGGGGGATATGATCAAGACGTACAAAATAATGCAGGGCATGAGTAAAGTAGATAGAGAGACACTCTTCTCCCTCTCAAAAAATACCAAAACTAGGGGACATCCACTCAAATTGAGGGCTGGGAGAGTGAGAACAGACAAAAGAAAAAAAAATTCACCCAGCGCGTTGTTAGCCTGTGGAACTCCCTGCCAAAGGATGTGGTGATGGCACCTGGCCTGGATGCCTTCAAAAGGGGATTGGACAGATTCCTGGAGGAAAAGTCCATCATAGGGGACAAACCATGATGGAGATGTATCATCTCCAGGCTTAAAACCAGGGTTCTTCAAGGGCCAGATGCAGGGGAGTGGTGTCAGGAGACAGAGATCTAGTTTTGTCCGCTCCCAGACGCATCTGGTTGGGCCACTGTGAGATTTATTTATTTATTTATTTATTTATTTATTTATTTATTTATTTAAAGACTTGTATACCGCCCATCTTCCCGGAGGAACTCCGGGCGGTTCACAACAGAATCAATCAAACAAAAACCAACCAAACAAATCACAACAATTAAACAGACGGTATAAAATACAACCCTAACACAAGAATGGGGAGCAGATGGCGGGGAAAAAAATTAAATTAAGTCACCAAATGCCTCACGGAAGAGCATCGTTTTTAAAGCCTTCCGAAAGGCTGGCAGGAACTGTGCAAGGCGCACTTCGCTGGGTAGATGATTCCACAGGGTGGGGCCAGGCACAGAGAAAGCCGGACTCCGAGTGGACATTTTTGAGCCTCCCTGGGCGTGGTTACCCGCAGCGAGTGCGCCCGTGACATCCTCGTTGGATGGGCCAAAGTTGACCGCTGGGTGATCCGCTCTGCAGGTAGTCAGATCCTAGGCCATGGAGGGTTTTATAAATTAAAACCAGGACCTTGAATCTGATTCGGGACGCAACGGGTAGCCAATGCAGGCAAGCCAGGACTGGGGTGATGTGGTCATAGCGACGCACACCTGCCGCCAGCCTAGCCGCTGCATTTTGCACCCGCTGAAGTCACCGAAGGAGAGTCAAGGGCAACCCCATGTAGAGCGCGTTGCAGTAATCTATCCTTGAGATCACCAACACCTGCACAACAGTTCTCAGGGAGTCCCCGTCCAGATGCAGGAAGCTGGACTAGATGGGCCTTTGGCCTGATCCAGCATGGCTCTTCTTATGTTTTTATGTTCTCACGAATGTCTGTGAAGACTCTCAGTCATCCAGGTGAGTTTATCTGGAAGTGGAATCACGGCAACTGGACTTGTTTTCTTGAGAGACTGAAACGTGTCGCTGCTCATCAGACTGACAAAGCTGTTGGGATGAGCAGCAAAATGTTTCAATCTCTCAAGGAAAGAAGTCCGGTTGCCATGACTCAACTTCCACTTCCTAGCAAGAAAAAAAAACTGACCTGGCCTAATTGAGTTCCGTAGTCTACCCATGGCTGTTCAAACTCTTTAAAGAAACATCCAAACTCCATTTTTCAGAAGGGACAGAAAAGAAATGCATGTTCTCATCAGTTGTCACTAAGGAATATATTAATATTTCCTGGCCTTTCCCCTCCTTTCTCACTTCTCAAAACCCTTTCAAACTACTTATTTTATGAATATTTGAGGATGGGATTTTTAAGTTTGGGACCTGAAAGCATTTTCATGTTTCCAAATAAAGACCGCTGAAGAAAAAGAATGCCTGACATGCATTACGGGCCATTTATTGCAGGCAACCAAGAATGGTTTTTGAAAAACTAACCGTCTTTTAAAGAATGTAATCACTCCATAAGTTCTCGACAATGTGTGTCTCTTTGCCTATTTGTTCCATGGATTACATCTTCCTGTGATGTGAAGTTAAGAGGCTCCCCTTTAAAGGTGCACTTTACAACGTACCAAATACACTTAACTCTGAATCCAGAATCCTTCTGGCCTCAGCTTTTAGAATCATTCAAAATGCATATCATCGCCTGATCCACCTTTGGTTTAAACAGTTCCAAGACTTTGCAAATACCCTGTCTGCACAAGATAGACATCTGAAAGTAGCTGCCAGCAACCCCTGTCTCCCTTCACACATGCTGCCGTTTGAGGAACACCAAGGATTCTCCTGCATTTGCCTCTTTTGACAACTTTCTCCACCAGAACTGGAGAACTGTTCAGCCTTAGAACATAAGAACGTAAGAAGAGCCCTGCCGGGTCAGGCCAAAGACCCATCTTGTCCAGCTTCCTGCATCTCACAGTGGCCCCACCAGATGCCTCTGGGAGAGCAGGAGACTAGGTATCTGTCTCCTGATACCACTCCCCTGCCTCTGGCCCTTGAAGAACCCTGGTTTTAAGCTTGGAGATGATACATCTCCCTCATGGTTTGTCACCGGTGATGGACTTCTTCTCCAGGAATCTGTCCAACCCCCTTTTGAAGGCATCTAGGCTAGATGCCATCACCACATCTTGTGGCAGGGAGTTCCACAGACTAACAACACGCTGGATAAATAAAATACTTTTCTTTTGTCTGTTCTCACTCTCCCAACCCACAGTTTGAGTGGCTGTCCATCTCAGACCTCTGATAATAGCAAGCAGAATAAAAAAATCCTCAAACTTGATTTCCTTATATTTTCCTGGGTCCCACCAATATTTTCCTTCTAGTCCTTCTGTCACATCATCTTAGTTCACATCTCTGTGCATTTTTCATACTTCAGGCATTCTTATACACTTTTAACCCAATTTAACCCAACTTAAATTTCTCCTCACCAGCCAAAGTTGGCTTGAGTCTAATTCATGCCCCTTCACATCATGTGCCTCTTACTCACTCCTTATGTTCAAGAATGCACTCTGTTTATGCACAGAGTATTTCTGAGTATTTCCAAATTGTTGTGTCACTCTTTGTTCAGGTGCCTAGTAGCGAGGCAGCTTATGTTTCTTCTCATGACATGTCTCCAAAGAAGAGTCACTACCTCCAGGAAAACCGTTAAAATGACTGTCAATCCCAACCCAAGGGCCAACTGTTCTTTTCCTGGCTTCATCCTAGATCAGACATGTCCAAACTGCGGCCCTCCTGATGTTTTGGACCACAACTCCCAGAATTCCAAGCCTGTATAGCCAACGGCATAGCACTGTGGGAGTTATGGTCCCAAACATCTGGAGGGCTGAAGTTTGGACATGCCTGTCCTAGATGATGAAGAAAGAACGGGGGTCAGAAGGCGATGCAAAAACCTGGCAGAAAGAAGGGACGGAGGAGGCTCTCTCTTAAACCACACCTTTAAGAGCTGTCCAAGGTCCTGAACATCTTTTAGCACTGGGAGACGCCAAATTCTACTCTGCCTTGAGGAAGAGGAGATCTCCTCAGGGTGGTAAGAAAACATATTGCACCTTAAGTCCCAGTCTTCAGAAGTTTGGTGGCTTCCCAAAGTGGTTTGCACTAGGGATCAGGGATTTTGCATTGATGACTTCTGGCCACCCATCACAGCAAGCGCCAAGAACCTTGAGTTCCCTCTTGACAATCAGGAAGGGCAAATCTTTAGGAATTTAAAGTATTTTACTCTGCCTTTCTCTGAAGAAAGGACCCAAGGCAGCTAACATCATTAATACACAGTATTGAAGCTGAAAACAGTGCATTATTCAAGTATTAAATAAATCCATAACATTATATGTTAGGTAAAGTATTACTAAAACACCATCCAGGGTCAAAGCTTTGTTCCTAAAACAAAACTAATGTGAATCCTAACGTTCAGTCAGAAAGAAACCACCAATGGGCATTTCCTAAGTATTTCAGCAACACAAAGGTGAAACAGATACTGTAGATGTTTACTAAAGAGGGAAAAATAGTGCCCAAGACAATATTGATGTAATTTTTGCTATTTCAAAAAGGAAGGAAGGAAGGAAGGAAGGAAGGAAGGAAAAGGAAGGAAGGAAGGAAGGAAGGAAGGAAGGAAGGAAGGTGGAAAAAGACTTTTAATCTAAACCATGCATACTGTATCAATGCTAGACTAGTTCCTCACAGATTACTGGTCATGTCAGTTTAGACCTGCTTTCTCTTTTTAAACAAGGCAGTGGAGCCATGGGTTTGAAAGAGAACTGAGATGTAAGGCAAAGGGGTATCCTTGTCAAACAACACAATAAGGATCCCCAGACAGGGAGCAAGTGTAAATGCGGGTTTATCTTTTTAACAGGAAATAAAGCAGAAAGTCACAACTAGATTTTACTGTGTGCATCCATGCAAACATGGGTCAACCAGTTCTTCAGCTGCAACTCTTTCCTTGATACATAAAAGCAGCAGTTCACCTGCACTCCCCCTGACAGGCACCCAAAATGTTGGCAGCTGCAGCAACAGTGAGGAGGAGGAGGAGGAGGAGGAGGAGGAGGAGGAGGAGGAGGAGGAGGAGGAGGAGGAGGAGGAGGAGGAGGAGGAGGAGGAGGAGGCGAGCTGGGCCGTGTGGGAAGGAGACGGAAGGAAGAGGAAACCCCACCCTGGCGCCAGGCAGGCAGGCAGGCAGGCAGGCAGGCAGGCAAGGCGAGCCCGGGCTGCTGGGAGCTCAGGACAGGAGGGGTCACTTCTGCTGGGGGCGGAGGGGGCTCCTCTGTCTGCCACAATTGAGCAAGGGAGGGGTGAAACGTGGAGCAGGTGGGGGAGGGGAGGGGGCCCTAAAAGAGAGAGCTGCCGCCACCACCGCTGCTAAGATGTGTGTGGGGGTGCATGGGCACACACCCCTGTGCCCTGCCTCTCTCCTCCCATCCTGGGTGGGAGCAGGCAAACCTTGACAGCTATGGAATGGTGGCTCAGTAGACTAGAGAGCTGAAACTGTCGGCTGCAAAGTGGGCAGCTCAGCTGTTTGAATCCCAGGTGCCACGAGCTCCCTCTCTTAACCCCAGTTCCTGCCAACCTAGCAGTTTGAAAGCATGTGAATTCAAGTAAATAAACAGGTACCACCATAAAAAGCGGGAAGGTAAACAGTGATCTGTGCGCAGAAATGCATTCAACCTTAAGAACATAAGAACATAAGAAGAGCCCTGTTGGATCAGGCCAAGGGCCCATCTAGTCCAGCTTCCTGTATCTCACAGTGGCCCCACCAAATGCCTCTGGGAGTGGACGAGACTAGATCTCTGTCTCCTGATGCCACTCCCCTGCATCTGGCCCTTGAAGTACCTCAGTTTTAAGCCTGGAGGTGACACATCTCCATCGTGGTTTGTCACCTGTGGTGGACTTTTCCTCCAGGAATCTGTCCAATCCCCTTTTGAAGGCATCCAGGCCAGATGCCATCACCACCTCCTGTGGCATGGAGTTCCACAGACTAACAACACGCTGGGTGGAAAAAAAAATATTTTGTCTGTTCTCACTTTCCCAACCCACAGTTTGAGTGGATGTCCCCTAGTTCTGGTATTTTGTGAGAGGGAGAAGAGCACAAGAGAAACTACAATCTCAACCTCAGTAAAGCCAGTAGGACGGGTGGATGGTGGATGAAGCCGGAAGAACACATTGCCCCTAAATGCTAAATGGAACGATGGTGCCAGCCATCCGGCCACAGAGTTGCAAGGCATTGGCTCTTTGGCTTAGAAATGGAGATTAACGCTGCCCCTAGAGTTGGACATGACTAGCATGCATGTGTGTGGGGGAACCCTTTTCCTTTTTCTCTGTGTATGCAACCAGTCTTGGTTTTCATCTACACAGAACTATGAGTAAATGGAACTTTTATTCTTTCTTTTACCAATTCCTCTGAGTGAATTATTGTGACTCCAGTTAAGGAGGCAAGTAATAAGGGGTAGTCTACTCTGGGTAAAACTGAAACTATTTCTATTCTGCATTATCTGCTGCATAGTGACAGGTTCCAGACAGACAGTCACACTCTGCCAAGATAAACCTGATGATTTTCAGAGCAGAGGGCAGCCTGGATAATCCCACATTTTTCAGTCCACCAATTCATGTCCTCCTGGATCCTTAAGAGGAAGCATTTCAAAGTGGCAGGCGGGAGAAAGAGAACACACCTTTCATGCTGTCAGATTTGCTAGAAAAAAATAGTTGAATAAAACCTCCTGGCTCCGCCAATACATTATATGATCTGCTTTTCCCAGGTTGTGGCCAGGTAGGTTGTCTTGTGGCCCCTGCAAAGACATCTGCCCCCGTGGCCGCCTGTGACTGACCACCAAATGGAAACAGAAGGCAGCCTAGTCCCACCAGAGTCTGGTAACCCCTGCCCAGACAGCTGAGGCTATCGGAAGAGGGAGCCACTGCCGGTAAACCTTGGCTAATGCCTTCCTCCAGGTGACAGAATCATAGAAGAGACATCAATGGCCATCTAGTCCAACCCCCTGCCCTGCATGAACCCCATCACAATATTTCCAACAGATGGCCATCCAGCCTCTGCTTAAAAACCTCCAAAGAAGGAGACTCCACCACCCTCCTTTGTGGCAGCATCTTCCACTGCCAAACAGCTCTAACTGTCATGAAGTTCTTCCTAAGGTTCAAATGGAATCTCTTATTCCTGTAGTTTGAGACCATTGCCCCGAGGCCTAGTCTCTGAAGCCATGGAAAACAAACCTGTTCCCTCTTTAATATGACATTCTTTCAAATATTTAAACATAGCCATCATATCCCCCCTCAGCCTTCTTTTTGAAAGGCTAAACATTCCCAGTTCCCTAAGCCATTCCTCATAAGACATTTCCTCCAGACCCTCAACCATCCTGGTCGCCCTCCTCTGGACCCGCTCGAGGTGGTCAACATCCTTTTTAAACTGAGGAGCACAGAACTGGATAGCCTCCCACACGATCAACAAAAACATGCATGCCATATAATATCATCTCTCCCTTTTTTGTTCTCCAGTAGGGAAGAAATGGTGACTTCTTCTCTCCCTTGCTAATTCTCAGTTTATAGGGCAGAGATGTGTTCCGGTCAAGATGCCCGTCTTTGAAATACACCCATAAACGCTCATGAGTTAGTTGAAGGGGGAAAACCCCTTGGGAAGAGCACCCGTTAAGAAAAGTGTGTGCTTGAGGGACATACCAAAGTGCTAACCAATACTCCAGTCCGAAGGGGGGAAAGGAAGCGCACCAGCAAAGAAAGGCAGATATAGCTGCCCAGAGTGGCCAGATGGCCTGGTGGGTTGGGTATAAATCAATAATAATAATAATAATAATAATAATAATAATAATAATAATAATAATAATAATAATAATAATAATAATAATAATAATAAATAATAATAAAGGGACTGAATAATATAAGTGACTGAAATAATATAAGTGACTGAAAATGAGCATGCAAAATTACTTTGGGACTTCCGAATACAGACAAACAGGGTTTTGGAGCATAATACCCTGGATATTGTGATTGTGGAGAAGAAAAAAGTGTGGATCATTGATGTTGCTATACAAGGTGACAGTAGAGTCACTGAGAAACAACTTGAAAAAATTACCCGATATCAGGATCTGAAAATTGAACTTCAGAGACTCTGGCATAAACCGGTACAGGTGGTCCCAGTGGTCATCGACACACTGGGTGCAGTGCCTAAAGAGCTAAGCAAGTATTTAGAAGAAATTGGAGTTGACAAAGTCACCATCAGTCAGCTGCAGAAAGCCACCTTACTGGGATCTGCTCACATAATTCGCCGATGCATCAGATAGCCCTAAACACTTGGGAAGCGTTTGACTAGTGAATGGTAATACAAAATCCAGCGTAGATAGCTGTGTGGTTAATGATGATGATGATGATGATGATGATGATGATGATGATGATGATGATGACAACAACAACAACAACATCATGATCACCAACAACAACAACAATATCTACTTTTCTTTAGGTTTTTGATCTTTGGAAGTTGAGTGGTCAATCAATCAATTGTCTGTAACTCTTGCCCCTTCCTGCTTCTGAGTAAACAATGCATCTTTGGAGGAGAGGCAACCCTTCTCTCTCTCTCTCTCTCTCTCTCTCTCTCTCTCTCTCTCTCTCTCTCTCTCTCTCTCTCTCAACTGGCCAAGGTAAGAGTTAAGACACAAATGAAGGGCCAGTTGTTTCTCCGAATTTTCGCCCATTTCGTGGTTGGCCGTGCAGAGAGAGTGCCAAGCAGCTACTTAGAAATGCACGGCGACACAGCCTGACATAATGAGGCCCCTGTTCTCTGATGGAACTCCTTTGCTTCCGACCACACAATATCGAGAATTGTACAGGGTTAAAATATGACACAATAGACACATTCAGCATTTTCTGCCCAGGACCGCAGGCCTCCCAAAAGCATCACACACACACACCAGGGAAGAAAAACACCAACAGCATTTGGGAATAAAAAGGAATCATTTCCAGCATGGCTGGTATTGATCAGCTTTCTCCGAGGAGGAACAGGAGGGTGGGAAAAAGTTGCCACAGGTTTCCTTTGATTCTCGGTCCCCTCTTCCAACATCCTGGATGGCACTTTTAATCTCGTTGTATTTATATAATGAAAATAAATTCCATTCCAATTCCAATTCCAATTCCTGCCCAAAGAAAACCCTCCCCCTTCTTTCACTCCTCTAAAAGCCCCCAAAGACACGCCCGAGGGGATGGCATCTGCCCAACAATGGCATCCATCTGGCCCTCTTTCACCACCACCCCTTGCTCAACTACAAGGAGCAGCCATGGAAGAGGCCACTTGGCCAGCACCCTCACAGGTGCGTCTCAGGAACACAACATAAGAACATAAGAACAGCTTTGCCAGGACAGGCCACAGCCCATCCAGTCCAGCATTCTGTCTCACACAGAGGCTCACCCTTTTCTTCAGGGTATTCCCAAGCAGATGTCTTCACCCGCTTATGATTCCCCACAAATGGCATTGAGAGAGATCCTGCCTCTCTCTCCAACCTGGAGGTTGTCCTGAGGCATCCATCATGATAGCCACGGATACCCTTGTTCTCCATGAACTTGTCCAAATCTTTCTTAAAGCTGTCAAGGCACAAACCAGGAAAGGGACATTCAAGGTCCCTTTCCTGGTTTGTTGCAGAGCATTCTGATCCCATCAGCGATGCAACTCTTCACTATAAGCATCCAGCATGAGGCTGTGGCGGTGGGAGACAGGCACTGCATTGGCAAGTCCTGAACATCCAAGCACAAAGTTGGGTTTTCCTCAAACCCTCCAAGGTGGTAGAAAAACAGGGTGGAGCTGCCGAACTAAAAGGTTCAGGGCTCCAGTGACTGTTCATCCAGCACTTATCATGCCCTTATAAAAACAATAGTAAGACCGCACCTGGAGTATTGTTTACAATTCTGGTCACCGCATCTCAAAAGACATAGTGAAACTGGAAAAGGTGCAGAAGAGAGTGACTAAAATGATGACTGGGCTGGGGCACCTCCCTTATGAGGAAAGGCTAAAACATTTGGGGCTCTTTAGTCTGGAAAAAAGGCGCCTGAGGGGGGATATGATTGAGACGTACAAAATTATGCAGGGCATGAGTCAAGTGGATAGAGGGAAGCTCTTCTCCCTCTTACAAAATACCAGAACTAGGGGACATACACTCAAATTGAGGGCTGGGAGAGTAAGAACAGACAAAAGAAAATATTCTTTCACCCAGCGCATTGTTAGCCTGTGGAACTCCCTGCCACAGGAGGTGGTGGTGGCATCTCCTCTGGATGCCTTCAAAAGGGGATTGGACAGATTCCTGGAGGAAAAGTCCATCACAGGTTACAAACCATGATGGAGATGTGTCACCTCCAGGCTTAAAACCGGGATACTTCAAGGACCAGATGCAGGGGAGTGGTATCAGGAGACAGATATCTAGTCTCATGCACTCCCAAACACATCTGGTGGTGCCACTCTCAGATACAGGAAGCTGGACTAGATGGGCCTTTGGCCTGATCCAGCAGGGCTCTTCTTAGGTTCTTATGTTCTTAGGTTCTTATCAAATTGCTGATTTCAATCATTCCTTTCCACCTTTGATCTCAAAGAGAGCCCTGCTTCTCTGGATGCTTGTTTCTTTCATTTTCTTTTGCCTGTGGGTGACAGTTGTTTGTTTGCTGTAGATCTGTGCAGGTGGTTGATAAGCATGTGTGCAGCAAAGAAAGCAGTGTATACAGGTTTGTAACTTACAAGTAGCTGCAAGTAAAAAAATGTGTTTTTCCTTTTCTTTCTATGACAAAAGTCTCACAATGAATTGTTGAGACTTGAAGCTCCAGTTAACAAGAAAGGGGTGGACTCTGGGGAATCTGTGGCTACTCTCTGTGGATCTCACTGCTTCCGTGGTGTAGCAAAAAAAAAACATTTTACCAGACATTTAAAAGACTAAGAAAAAAATCACTCTTCACACTGCTGTTTCCCTAGTGTCAGTCCAAGATATCTGTTCCCACTGTGTAGAATTAGAATTCCAACCAAGTAAATAAGGGAACGATGATTGTCTAACTTGGGGATTCATAAAATGTCTGACATGGACACTCATAAATTTTAAGGATTAACAACTTTTAAAAATGATACAGTAGTCTGACTGAAATCTCTTCTTTTATTTATTATTTATGTGGATTATTATTTTCATTGCTGTTGCTACTGTTAAGTCCCCTGTTCCTCAACTACATGAGGACAAGGTTTAAAATATTGGTATTAGAGATGGGCACGAATTAAAAAAATTGCATGTCGTTTGGAGTGTCCGTTTCAGTTCGTTTCCATTTTCGCGAATTTTTGAAAAACAATTGTTTCATTTTCGTTCATTTTGTTACCGTTTCATTACTATTTATTTCAATTTTTGGTGATTTTTTTAAAGGATTTTAAGCAATTCACTCTTATTGCAGTAATGGAAACGAAACGCACGACAAAATTTCCGGTGTTTCTGTTCGTTTCATTACATTTCAGTGACAAAATTCATTTGTCGTTTCGTTACTAACGAAATGAAAAAACGAAAATGGAAATGAAAAATTGTTTGTTTCGTGCCCATCTCTAATTGGTATTATTTTTTCCAATGATAAATATAAATACGAAGGGCCCCAAAGACAAGCATCATCTTCAGACACTGTTGCTCAGCAGGTGAAGTGTACACTTACAACAAAATGCCAAAGTAATTTCTCTTTAACTTGGCTTTAATTGCCTTTTTATGAAGGTTTTAGTGTGCCGTTAGCTCTTTGGAATTCCATGAGGAAAGCTGTGAGAGCTATGTGATTCATATCATTACAGAATCAGAACTCAACATACTTCTATAAAGAGCCACCATCTGTGGCAATGTGCCAGCACAGGGGAATATCACACACACACACACACACACACACACACAGACAGACAGAGAGAGAGAGAGACAGAGACAGAGACAGAGAGAGGAAAACTAGATGTGCGCATCTGTTCAGAAGAGGTAACAAAGTGGCTTTGTGATACTTGCCCTCAAGGCACTTCTTGCTAAAGACTACTCTGTGAAACAGTCATAGAATCATCATAGAATCATACAGTTGGAAGAGACCCCAAGGGCCATCCAGTCCAACCCCCTGCCATGCAGGAACCCCCATCACAGGACTCCCGACAGATGGCCATCCAGCCTCTGCTTAAAAACCATCAAAGAAGGAGACTCCACCATCCTCCTTTGGGGCAGCATCTTCCACTGCCGAACAGCTCTCACCATCCTGAAGTTCTTCCTGATGTTCAAATGGAATCTCTTTTCCTGTAGTTTGAAACCATTGCCCTGGGTCCTAATCACGCGCTACTTGACCATTGCCAACCCCCGTGAGTTTCCAGGT
The DNA here is from genome assembly GCA_029282475.1 of Phrynocephalus forsythii. Classification (NCBI taxonomy): domain Eukaryota; kingdom Metazoa; phylum Chordata; class Lepidosauria; order Squamata; family Agamidae; genus Phrynocephalus; species Phrynocephalus forsythii. Next base: position 204,392,513 of record JAPFRF010000001.1, on the reverse strand, counting down.
CCAAGCAAGGATTTGAACCAAGGTCTCTACTGGGTGACTTTTGGAATTAGCAAAAACAAAGTCGTCCACTTTTCCCTGTGAAGAAAGCTAGCATTTAGGAGGGACGTTGCAGGAATTTGTCAGATCTGGATTTTGATGTGGACTTCTCAACGGGATCTCAAACACACAGAGACACACAACTACATCCCTTCATGATGATGCAACTGTCAAGTACTTGACATCTCAAAGGGTGTGGGGGGGTCACATATGCTACCACCCTCTGTCAAATCCAAATCCAACATGGTGTGATCCTGGCTGCAACTTGAAAGCAAATTGAGCATGCACCTGGAATGGAGATCCAACATGCCTATGGAGGAAAGACTCCAAATAAATAGGATGCCATTCAAAAATAGAAGAGGAGGAAGGAAAGGAGGAGACCTATCCGCCCAGATAGCTTCTTTAAAAATGGTGTTAGGGCTCTACTATTCCAAGGATTCTTCTCCCAGCTGTTCTTGCAGTGTTTTGGCAATAAAAGGAACAACATTCATTTTCATATAAGCCACCTGCAGCCATTCATGGTAAGCTGAATTCTCACCACTGGCATCCGTAGCTCAGTTATCTGGGAGGAAGGACTACTGCAATATGTTCTTTGTGGGCCTGCCCCAGGAGACAATCTGGAAAACTGCCATGAATCAGAACCAGAATCAGAATCCTTGTATTGGCCAAGTGTGGTCGGACACACCGGGAAATTGTTTTGGTAAAAATATGCTCTCCATATGCAAGAAGGAAATATAAGAATCATATATTCAGCATAGCAATACAAACACAGTACAACAATACAATATAACCTATTATTTAAAAAGGAAGAAAAGAGTAAAAAAAATAATTATTCAACAGTTTGATAACACTTGGAAAGAAGCCATCTTTGTATCTAGTTGTCTTAGTATACAATGATACAATGCCCTAAATTGTCATCCTGAGGGTAACAGTTGAAACAGATTATGTCCAGGATGTGTGGAATCTGTGTGATGCAGGAGGAAAAGAACTCAGTAGAAACCTTGCAGAACCTCCAAACCCTTTAGGCTCCACAATACAGACAGACCAAACAAATATTTCTAATCAACAGATCACTGCAAGAGTAATACAGCAATGTAATACATCACACAGAACATCTTGCCATAGATGGTTCTCAATAAACATACCATGAAGTAAAATAGTGTAATGCTGATGTTTATACCTAAAATTAAACTATCAAGCATGAGAATTGTTTGATTATTTAACACAATCTTCCTGATCGTCCTATTGTATTCCCTGTGTGGCTATCCATGAAAAGTCATAGAATCATAGAATCATAGAGTTGGAAGAGACATCAAGGGCCATCTAGTCCAGTGTTGGTGAACCTATGGCACAGGTGCCAAAGGTGGCACTCGGAGCCCTTTCTGCGGGCACCCAACATCGCCCCTTCACAGCCACCTGTATTCAGGTTAAATTGCTGTATTGGCACTGCGAAAAATTAGTGGGTTCTGAATCACAGTTTGGGCACTTGGTCTCTAAAAGGTTCACCATCACTAATCTAGTCCAACCCCCTGCCATGCAGGAACCCCCATCACAGTACCCCCGACAGATGGCCATCCAGCCTCTGCTTAAAAACCTCCAAAGAAAGAGACCCCACCACCCTCCCTTGTGGCAGCATCTTCCACTGCCAGACAGCTCTAACCATCATGAAGTTCTTCTTAATATTCAAATGGAATCTCTTTTACTGCCGTTTGAAACCATTGCCGTGAGTCCTAATCTCTGAAGCCATGGAAAACAAACCTGTTCCCTCTTCAATATGACATCCTTTCAAATATTTAAATGTTTTAGCTCCTCATATCCCCCTCAGCCTTCTTTTTGAAAGGCTAAACATTCCCAGTTCCCTAAGCTGTTCCTCATAAGACATTTCCTCCAGACCTTTAACCATCCTGGTCTCCCTCCTCTGTACCCGCTTGAGGTTGTCAACATCCTTACACAAGAACATAAGAACATGGGGGTGGGTGGCAAAGAGCCCCTAGTTCTGGTATTTTGTGTGGGGGGGGGGAAGCAGGCTTCCCTCTATCCACTTTACTCATGCCCTGCATTGTTTTGTACGTCTCAATGGATATCCCCCTCAGGTGCCTTTTTTCCAGACTAAAGAGCCCCAAATGTTTTAGCTTTTTCCATCACACTGCTGAGGTCCCCCAGCCCAGTAATCATTTTAATCACTCTTTAAATTGATGTACCACAGAACTGGACACAGGACTCCAGGTGTTAGCTCTGGCCCAGCAGCTAAGAATAGAGTTTTGGATGTTCTTCCGGCCCTAGGCAGTGGTTTTTGTGCCCAAAGGTTTTGGAGGGGCGGGGGCCCAGGGGGGCAGGCTTAGATTGCCAATGTCAAAGGACTGTGGGAGTTGTGGTCCAAAACATCGGTGGTGATGGGGGGGGGTTGGCACCACTGCTCTAGCGGATAGCAACCCCTTCCAATTTGGTATCATCTGAAACGGATTTTCTGGATCCATTTCAATCTGGTTTGGGGGTGGGTTTGGCAACAGGTGCAGGGGGTGGCGGGTGATGACCTTTGCCAGGAGAGGGGGGGAGGGCAGCAGGCTTGATACTCCTGGACCCTCCGGCTTTCATTTTGGCACCCTAGGCAGGCTGGCCGGGTTGGGAGTTGGAGGCACTGTTTTGCAGTGGCTATCCTTCCCCTTGATCCAGAAGGTGGGTCCTCAAAGTTTTCAAACAGTCATGGGGTTCCACCATGCCCCAGACACCACTGCTGTTTAACATCTACAAAAAAAAACTGGGAGACCAACATGGAGGTTTGGGGGGGAGTCAGTGGGGAACCTTGATACTCAGCCCTCCCTCATTCTCCCCCAATCCAGCAGCATGCGGTTTCAGCATGCTGATTATCTGGGCCAGATAAGTTGGGGTTAGTGGGAGAAACTCAATCCAGACAAGACCCACTGCTTTGAACTGCCTCAGCAAGAGGGCCAAGCAGCTGTCTTGGAGGCTGGCTTGCTCACAAGGGACAGGGGGTAAGTGGGGGGTTGCACCCTGGTCTAACTCTGGGGCCACATTCAGGACCTTCAGGGGGAAAATATACCAGCTCCGCCCCCCGGGGAGCAGAGGTTGAGGACAGTTGATTTGGTAACATCACTATGGTTCTGCAATGCAACCAAGAATCGCATTGGCTTTGAAGGCCGGCCGCATTGCAACTGCTGACTCATGTTCAATTTGTGGGCCACCAGAGATTCCCAGATCCCTTTCACAGGTACTACCTTCCAGCCCGGTCAAATCTCCCTTGCCATACCTAAACGGCTTGGGATAGATCCTGAAGGTTTTACCTTGATGAACCACCCTAACATTTCCCTCTGTTGGAAGCCATTCAAGGAGGTTAGAGGGATGCCTTGCACTCTTATCTGTCAAGGTCCTTTTGGATGTTCTTCCTGAGATCCTCTGGTGCCAACAGTGGTGGCGCCAGGTAAAAACCTTCCTGTTCCAAAGTTTTTTTTGGACCACAACTCCCAGAATTTTCCAATTTTAGTATAAGGTTTGCCAATGTCAAAGGATTTATTGATATTTGATGTCTTAAACATTTTAAGTGTTGTAAGGTTCCAGAGACCACTGCTCTAGGGAATTAGCAACCCCTGTAAAAATTAAAAAATAAATAAATAAATAAATAAATTTAATTAGCATACTCTCTATTCCTTCCTCCAAGTCATTAATAAAGATATTGAACAGCACTGGACCCAGAATAGAACCCTGGGGAACCCTGCTGGTCACGTCTCTCCAAGCTGAAGAGAGGCCATTTATGATCACCCTTTGGGTGCAATCAGTCAACCAACTACAAATCCACCTAACAGTAGCACTATCTATTCCCCAGGCCTTACTGAAGTCCAGATAAGCAATATCCACAGCATTCCCCTCATCCCCCAGGCCTGTAATTCTATCAAAGAAAGAGATCAAATTAGTCTGGCATGACTTGTTTTTAAGAAACCTGTGTTGACTTCTTGTAATGACAGCATTGTTTGTTAAATAATTGCAGACTGCCTGTTTAATAATCT